>JANHFT010002960.1:401850-412847 GCA_032467955.1 Pseudoxenodon macrops | reverse complement strand
ACAGGCAAACCGGAAGTGACTCCGATTTGCCTGCTGGGCCGTTTGAAACCCTCCGGAGCCGTCAGGGAAGCGTCCTGAAGCCTCCAGAGGACGAAAAACGGCCCTATGGGCAAACCAGAAGTCACTTCCGGTTTGCCCGTTGGGTCGTTTTTTTACAGGGTAGCGCCTCACGTGCCCTCAGAAATGGCTCCATGTGCCACCTGTGGCACGCGTGCCATAGGTTCGCCATCACAGAACTAGAGTATTTTCTAGTTACTGTCTTTCATTTTGTTTTTATCACAAGCTGTCAATTTAGGTAGAATTTAAGTAAAATGTAGTAAAACAAGTAACTTTTTTCTGTTCCAGTCTAGGAAGACCCACCACATAAATGGCTAGTCTTGTGTGTTTCTATTGCCAAAAATCTTTTTAGCAAGGTTGTATTAATGTGGAATGTGTCTTTTCTTGTTTGAACATTTTAGTAGAATCTCCTTCTGGTAATTCTTGAATTGGGATACGGCAGTCAGCTAATATGCTTGGCAGCCAACAAAAAGTTGTGATGCATATACTCAGCTCACAGAGATTGAGAAATGCAGAGCATGTGAATGGAAGAGTTGGGATAGATCCATTTTGAATTCCCACTTGCTTATCACTGTAGCATTGTATAGGGACAGTTTGTATTGCATATGTTCTTGATGTCGATATTCAATATTTGTATTCTTACGGTGGCGGTGATATCAGTATATTGCAAAAGTAATTGAGCAGACAGACTTCTTCTGTATTTTTTTTCCCTATCCTAGTCTTCCCAGTGCCAGTCTTCCTCTAGCCAAGATAATCCCAATAATAAATGGACAGATCCATTCAGTCTGTAGTGAAACACCTAGCCATTTTGTTCAGGTAAGAAAGCCTCTATTTGTTTTAAAGTGAAATTCTACTCAAACCTGTTTGAAAATACGTCTGACTTAGTTTGGTAGGATTTATTCTTAGATAACTGTGTTTAACATGGAAGCCTTCGTCTATTTTAAAATTATATATTATCCTTGCTAAATCTAAATTCCAATGAGTTTTAAAACAAAATTCAAATAACAGGAATAGGAAATATTACCTCAAATCATGAGCAGATTAAGATATTCAGGATTACAGTGAAACGTTTTATCAGCCTATTCTTTATTCTCATGACTAGACAGCAATAAAGGAAGCCTAATCTTTTTAATACAGAAAAAAGTATTTAGGCTTGCTTTATATTCCCACCCCTTCCTAAATGTTTTATATCTCTTCTATTTCATCATATTTTAATTTTGATTTTAAGCACTCACGCTGCTTTAAGTATAGATATGCTAATACTGCAAAGGTTCAATTTCCGTTCTTGATATCATGGTAAAATGGCACACCATAATAAAACAGAGCAAAAACTGATCTGAATATTCTTTTTAGGACTTATTAATGATGGAACAAGTGAAAGACTTTGCTGCTAATGTATATGAAGCCTTCAGTACCCCACAACAACTAGAGAAGTAAACTGCTGTTCAATATGTAGAGAATATACTATTTAGTATCCAGTTATTGTGACTATTCATTTTGATAATGAAACTCATTAACAAAGTGCAGTAGAATGATTATCCTTGTAAAACAAACACATTTTTTTAAAAATCATTTCCAAAATTTTTATACTGGAATCTGACTAAAGTAATTATTAATGTTAAAAAAAATATCTTTGTGCTGTAAGCCTTTGCATTGAGGCAGTCAGTTTTGAATAACTTGTTTACAGGGGAAAAAGCAGTGCAATAAGCACTGTGTCAACAGATAGTTTATGAAGATTAATGGCAGTTTTTACAATTGCGCAGACTACCACAAAAACAGTATGATAAGAAAACTAAGTCAAGTCGATTTTCCGGCTGGAGTAATAAAATCTTTCTGCAGTCTCTCTCCAATTCAACGTTGTATCAGAAACACAACATGACAGCGGGCAGATGGAACAAAAATAACCAAAGCCAGCTCTGGTATACCCAATACCATTTTCCCCCATCGGTAAATGAGTATAGGTTTTAGTTGAAGTTTCTCTTGGCACAAAACCACCATACAATTCTCGCTATACAACTGAGAAAAAGGGGCTCTGATCAAAAGATCATCATATACTATTATATTTCTGGTGGTGGATGAGTAATTATGCTTTTCTCTTTTTTAACCACCGAAATGTTTTTCTTAAGATGACTTGAGGGAGCAGATAAGCAACACAGTAGTTGGCTAGATGGCTTTTAAAGTTTTAGGTTCTTCGAACTGGGACTATTGACTACTACATGCTAAATATCTGCTGGTATCTGAAAAGTGCAATGTTGAGCTTGCTGTAGGAGTTTGGAGTTGAAATGTATTGTTTCTAGCAAAAATTATGTTTACACTGTTTATAAATGGCTATTGCTGTACACATTCATTTTGTAAATATTTTTAATTTGTATTTCCTTGGAGCCCTACAAAATATCTGAATCACAATAAACTATTTTGACAGATTACATGCTGTCCTGATCAGTATTGTTTATGGAATTAGGAATTTATTGTTTAGAACTTATCCCCAGTTATTTGAATATAGAGTGAAACATCAGATAGTTGCAAAGCTGCAGTGTAATCAGTTAATACAAATAATACAAGATCTAATGTAACAATGGAAGGTAACAGTAGCTAAATCTCAAAGTGAATGTATTCCTTTTGAAGCTGTTTTACACAATTTCATTAGTGATGCTCTACACAGACTTTATTATAAACATTTAAATTAAAAACTTATTTTTAATGGTAATAACCTATGTATTTTAAAGTATGAACTAGGTCGCTTGGAAATAAAAGTACATATAGAATAGGGCTGTCAAACCTGCATCACATGCTGGCCACGCCCATGCCGTTTAGCGAAGGAAAAAGTCACGATACGTCATGTGATGCTACCATGACAATGTGAGTTTGACACCCCTGATATAGAATGCATATACCAGCAATGGCGAACCTTTTAGAAATCAAGTGCCCAAACTGTGTGCGTGTGTCTGCCCAGACTGAAAATTGTGCGAACGCATGCATGCACTGACGTGTGTGTGTGTGTGCATAGCAGAGACTCGAAGGCCGGCAGGAGGCGGGACATCCCAACACTGGCAGCACGGCAAGAGGTAAGATATTTTTCTTTTGTGAGCTTCTATTTCATTGTTTGCAGGGAAACAGAAGCTTACAGAAGAAACGCCACGGAGATCTGACCTGGGGCAACAGCGCATGTGCCAGCAGAGAGGGCTCTATATGTCACCTCTGGCACGTTTGCCATAGGTTTGCCATCATGGGTCTATACAGTCCTATTAAAATGCCAGGTTTTTGAAAAAAATCAGAGCAAGATAAATTACTTCAGATTTTTTCCCAACTTTCATTGAAATATAAGCTGTACAATTCAATTAAAAAACTAAAATATTTTGGGCAAAAAAATCACCATACAATAACGTGATTGTATAAGTGTGCACACCTTTAAACTAATAGTTTGTTGAAGCACCATGGCTTTTTCTGTAAGAGGCAACTGAGTAAATGTCAAAAAATCCTACTAGAACAGGTGAAAATGGGTTTGATTGGTCACTTTAATTACTACTGTGTACTACTATTTAACCAGTTTGAATGTGATCAGTTAATTCTGAACATAGCCACATCCCTACTTATAGGAGAGTGTACCGTTATGCAACCATGTTATTATAAGCTATTAATCCCCCCCCCCAGACATATTTCAGTTTGCTTTTCAATTGAGTTGTACAGCTTATGTGTTATATTAAAGGTAGAAAATATTCTGAAGTAATTTACTTACTCTGATTTTTTTACCTTTTAAAACCTGGCATTCTAACAGGGCTGTGTTTAACAAAGCTTTCTATAAACCACTGTGTTTGTTTTATTATGAAATTTATTTGCTGTTCATCTCGTATTTGACAACTCTGGGTGGCTTGCAACATAAAAACATTAAAAAAACATTAAAATCATTTATAAAATAATACAAGAGATAAAATCATTAACACAAGTTGGGAAAGGAGAGAGCTGGATGCGTGGGGAGAGATGGGGTTAGATTTTATTTAGTCACATCCAGTGTGAACTTTCCTCTTTAGGTCCCCAAGCCATCTGGCAGAGCCAGGTCTTAAGGCTCTAAGTCAGGAAGGTTAAGTCAGGAGGGTGGGAGCCAATCTCGCCTCAGCAATAAGATGTTCCTAGGGCAGGAACCATGGCGTAGAAGGCTCTTCTCCTAGATCCCACCAGCCAGAATTCCTTGACTGACAGGATCTGTAACGTAACCCCTCTGCCAGCACGTGTGAGGCGGGCTAGTCTGATCAGGACAGTCCAAGTAGCTTGCACCCATCCCATGCAGGGTTTTAAACATATATACTTATACTAGATCACTTTTCCCCCCTCAAAACTAAGATCTAAGTGCCAGTAGACAATTTTCTAACCTTTGGAATCCTCTGAGGTAGTCAAAATAATTATGATAAAAGTATATTGTGAGGGGAAAGATTAAAACCCAAAATTTTAAACAATTCCCTGATAGCATCTTTCACCGAATTCGGTATTGTTTCACAAAAGGAGGATTGTATTAAGAGCTATATTTAACATCATAAACTTCAACACTTCTGTTATGTCTATCGAGAGCTGTGGTGGTGCAGTGGTTAGAACGCAGTACTGCAGGCTACTTCTACTGACTGCTGGCTACCAGCAGTTTGGCAGTTCGAATCTCACCGGCTCAAGGTTGGCTCAGCCTTCCATTCTTCCGAGGTCAGTAAAATGAGGACTCAGATTTTTCGGGGGCAATAATGCTGACTCTGTAAATCGCTTAGAGAGGGATGTAAAGCACTTTGAAGCAGTATATAAGTCAAAGTGCTATTGCTATTTCAATACCTCAGTATTCAATATCAATTTACCTTTCCTATTCAGGTTTTGTGATTGCTATATGCATTCTTCCATCAACTTTGCTTTAAAAATATTAAGAAAAGAGAAGAAGATCTGTGCCTGAATTATTTTCTATTTTAAATCTATCCTTATTTCTCCAGTTACAAAAATTCAGCAGAGCAAGATTCTGTCACTACTGTACATTATTAAGCTGTAGAGTCCAGGCCCACTGATAGGGATATTTATTGAATGGTAACCGAGGGGCAGCCACCATCATTCCTTTTTCTCCCATAGAAATCCAGGGCAATGATTCTTCATATCCTATTAGTTTCACCTGAAATTTAAAAAAGCTATTATAAATGGGAGGAATGTAGGAAGAAAGCTTTTCAAATGAAAAATGGATTCATGTGTAATAAATAATTAGTTGTTTTCATGGATTGCACAAAATCATAGCTTGTTTGAAGTATAATTTAAACTAGAAATATGTGAACTGGTGTTTCAATCCTGTGGTCTGCAATTATTTCCCCTGGAAATCCATTCAAACTCCCACACCATTCAAAGGGAGTTCATCACAAAGTAGATAGCTGAATGTCTATATAGATTCTCATCAAGGTCCTGGTTGTTCCAAAAGTACTTTCTTTCAAAAGGCACCTGGTCTTTCTTGCTTTACTTGAAGACATTTCACTTCTCATCCAAGAAGCTTCTTCAGTTCTGACTGAATTGTGGAGAATTGCAGACTACAGGATTTAGGTGACCCTGAGGGCACACATAAACCTCCAAGTGGCTTCAACAACTCTCAGAAAGAGATCCTTCCAGTCTCCACCATTCAGTCAGAACTGAAGAAGCTTCTTGGATGAGAAGCAAAACATCTTCAAGCAAAACAAGAAAGTCCAGCTGCCTTTTGAAAGAAAGCACCTTTGGGGCAACTAAGACCAGAATGACTGAGAATCTATACAGACATTGAGCGGCAAAAACAAACCAGAAACTAAAACTATGGATCTCTGTCCACACACCATGCTCACTCATAGCAGTAGTGATAGGATAATGGCTATCTTGATTTGACAGTCTAAAACTCTTGTTTTTTCATCCACCTTCCACATAGCATATTAAGTTTTTTTTTAAACCATTATGTAAATTTAACAGTGTTCTGCACATTTGCTTGGTGGGTGACTTAAGTTTCATGCAGAGGGATTTAGGGGTGGGTTGTGAATATTTTTTCTGCCGGTTCGCTCAGGGTCACGCTGTGTACGTGTATGTGAAGCGCGCTCGCACATGCAGCTATAAAAACTAGCTTCTCTGCATGCACAGAAGCAAAAATTAGCTTCTGCACATGCGCAGAAGCAAAATCCAAGATGGCAGCGCCCACGGAGACACAAATGGAACCTGTTCCGTAACATCATCACGGAGTTACTACTCGTTCTATAGAACTGGATAGGACCAGTAGGAACCCACCTCTGGAGGGATTGCTAAATTAACACAGCCAAATAAAATTCTAGGATGCCCCAGTCCTTTGAACTTCTTCCACTGAAATAAAACTTCTTT
The DNA here is from genome assembly GCA_032467955.1 of Pseudoxenodon macrops. Classification (NCBI taxonomy): domain Eukaryota; kingdom Metazoa; phylum Chordata; class Lepidosauria; order Squamata; family Pseudoxenodontidae; genus Pseudoxenodon; species Pseudoxenodon macrops. The sequence continues at coordinate 406,448 of JANHFT010002960.1, read as the reverse complement.
TGGCTACAAGAGTATTAGGCATCTTTGGTTTAAGCGAAATAAGTCATTCTATCATGTGAACTTGTTATTGCTACCCTGTGCTATTATGGTCTTTGTCTCGGCTCTGTGAAACCACTCATGGCTAGGCTATTTGGTTCCTGAAATTTATTACACATTGTAGTTTCCCATTTAGATTCCTGAAAGGAAATTTGAGGGTGGAGTAGGACATGGTGATAAGAGATGAGCAATTACATCAATTATCAGATGTTTCTGATTTACTGAAAGATCAGAGTTAGTTCTGGTACTTAACACAGTCCAGTCTGACATAGCATGTTCTGTACGCTAGTGCTAACTATTTCTCCAAAGTTCCACCTACGCAGCAGTAAAAATAATCCTAATCCATGCTAACAAAACCCTAAAAAAGACAGACATAACAACCCCATGCATTGGAAGAGTGGATCAATATGAAGAATCTAATAGTTTGCAAGGAGGCTGCCTATTGGCATCTTCAGCTATAATCAGAATCGCTTACCTTTGTTTTTCCAAGAATAGCTTTAGGTTCGCCCAGCGTCAGAGCTCCGGAAGTTGGCCAGTTAAGGAAAATGGCATACAGAATGTTTTCTTTTGGTTTGAATGTGTACCTGAAGGGATATTATATTCTATTATGTATCTTCAGTCTTTCAGAATAAAAATCTTTCCAAGATCTCTGAGAAATAACAGTAATAAAACTGTAACAGATGTTTTAAACGTTAAGTCGCTTGCCAGGAACAATGATGGTATGATGCTTAGTTTTTGGGGGAAGAAAAAAATCTAGAGGCAAAAAGCCCAAATTATTATTTGGGATAATTTGCTTGTTATCCCAAATAGGGACAGCTGATATGTGAAGAGAGAATGAAATGAGGATTAAGTTTTGTGATGATTATTTCCACCAACAAATAATCTAATAGTCTACCAATACTTGGTCATTAAATGTTCTAAAATTGCATTTTTGTGAAGAAAAAAATGTTCTTTAATAGCTTGCAGGTTTTAGAAATGCTAATAAAATCGAGACTGAAATATATGTACTAAAGTCCTAATAAGAAGCAGATTGGAGGTGATGGGAGCCAGGGCATATTCTGGAACATATTATAGCAATCTAGGGTTGTTATCTTACATTAGGAAGGAAGCACATCTTGAAATCGCATCTTGAAGCAAACAGCAGTCTCAGGAAATGATTAATTTGGATCAGAATAAATAGTGTCCCTCCCACATATATTTAGCCCCTATATCTACTTCTTTCAAATCTTGTATCTACTTCTTTCAAAACATATTAGAGATCAAACAATGTACAAGTTTGCATTAACCATTGATGTCTGTAGCCAGTAATCTACCAATCCATATATAATCAATCCTATTGGAAACCTCTAAATGTGTAAATCTCTCATTTTTACCATTAAACCTAACACTGAAACAAATAAGAAATGCATGTTTCCTTTTAATTCAGTTAATTTTAAATGCAGCTTTTTATCTGATCATTACTGCCCTGCACTTTCTTATTTCTGACAGAATTTTTAAAAATGATGTTATCTGCAAGTTGATGCTTTCAGAGCACTTTCTACTGATGAAATGTTGAGCAGCAAGTTCTATGTATGTTCAAAACAAAACCAAATGTGAATAATAGGAAATTTTAAGTGCTCATCTTCAGCTGAGCATCTATTTTGGTTGACTCTCTCTTCTGCAGCTATCTAAATATAAAAATTCAGTTGCAATCTTAACACAATTTTAACAACATATCCCTTTGTGTATGATTGCAGTGTAAGGCTCAGGTTACTCACAAGTAAATATTGTTCAGTTTAAAGATGTTTAAGACTGCTTAGTTACTTTAATATTGTCCAGATAACTGATTTCATGAACTCACCAGACTCCTGGTGTTATACTATCATTTTGGGCTCTCCAAGGTATAGTGCTGAAAATAGCTTCACCATTCAATGCCAACCAAGTCCCCATTTGCTTCAGACGCTCTTCAAATATAATAGGAATGCGACCGTCATGAGTGGGCCCAATATTCACCAAAAGATTTCCTCCACATGCTACTGTCTCTACAAGTTGCTGAAACAATTTAGGAAAATTATCAATACAAGATTCTAAAATTTAAAACATCTGTTTTGAGTTTTTCCGGTCTAAATTGGTATTCCTGTTATAATGCTGCCAGTGCACTGCTGTAGGTTGAAGCAAAGTACAACTATTCAAGTGGAGTTGCCAATTCTATGAATCACTACAAACTTTTTATTCATGAGCTCATCAACCTCCTACTCTGTACTTTACATTGTCCTTTCGCCTTATGTTTGGCATTGGCCAGCTGTGTTCATCTACTTAATAGGTCAAGTTTCTCTTACCTCCTGGTATTTTTGCTCATTTGACTGAAGAACAGGTCTATATTCTAGAGCAGGGTTGTTAAACTCGTGTCATTATGTGACGTATCACGGTTTTTCCCCTTCGCTAAACTGGGTGTGGGCATGGCCACCACATCTGGCCCACAGGCCATGAATTTGACAACCCTGTTCTAGAGGGATACACATATTAGCAGATTACTTCCAGATTACAACTGCAAAGTTCCCATCCCTACATCTCTTTAAAATCCACCGAATTCACTGTAACTTGTTGCTTGTATCCTTACGACTTTTATTGATATTGTTTCCTGATTGCTTATTTGTACCCTATGACTATCATTACATGTTGTAACTTATGATTCTTGACAAATGTATCTTGTCTTTTTATGTACACTGAGAGCATATGTATGAAAGACAAATTCCTTGTGTGTCCAGTCACACTTGGTAAATAAAGAATTCTATTCTATTCTGTTCTGTTCTGTTCTTGGCATGCTATCTGAATGTAAGAGGACTGTGCTAAGAATCAAGGACAACTCCTGGAAGATTTGTATTTATTAGTTTGTCAAACATGTACAATATAACAGGTATAAATATAAACCTGGATATGAACAAAAGAAATGAATACAAATAAATGGGGACAGTAGGTTAGGGATGGTAGGTATGTTGGTGCATTTATGCACACCCTCTTTATGGACCTCTTAGGAATGGGGTGAGGTCCACGGTAGACAGTTTAAGGTTGAAGCTGTGATTGTTAGAGGATGTGACAACCCAGTCAGGTAGAGTATTCTAGGTGTTGACCACTCTGTTGCTGAAGTCGTAATTTCTGCAATCGAGTTTGGAGTGGTTTACCTTGAGATTGTATTGATTGTTTGCCCGTGTATTATTGAGGTTGAAGCTGAAGTAGCCGTTGACAGGTAGGATATTATAGCAGACAATTTTGTGTACTGTGAAAATATGTGTACTATGGAAAAGGCTCCATCCCATTACATCAGCCTGGGCAGGCAGTGGAAATATATTGCCAGAATTCCAACTGGCATTTTTATTAGTACACATTGTTATCAGAAAATTGGAGGAATCTATTTTCATTTTTTTCCCCTGAGGCAAATTTTAATAGAGGTAAATATTTCTTTTTATAGAGCAGACCATGATATAATAGACTGTGGTGTCTAAAGAAAAGTATGTTGGTCAACCTTATTCAACATCTCAAGCCTGGTTGAATTTACAAAGATTCAAATGCAGATTTTCAGAATAAAGTGTTCATAATTCCTTGTGTGTCCAATCACACTTGGCCAATAAAGAATTCTATTCTAATTCTATTCTCTAACTGGATGGTTTTCAATAGGCCAGTGTTGCTTTCTTTCACATTCAGATGTTTTTTGAATTTCCTTCCTACTTGGTCCTTGAATAAAATTTACAAATTACGATAAGTTCTTATATAAAATGAAACCAGTCAAATCTTTATTCTGCCTTACCACTGAGAGTTAGCCCAAAGTCCGCTTTGTTGAAGGAGAAAGTCATCTTAGGAGACTTCACCCTATGCATTTTTTATTTATTTTGGCTGTTGGCAAACTATCCTCATCATGGAAAAAAAAAGATTTCAGTTTAGCTGAGTTATTATACCTTTTATCATGAGATCTGTGAATATCTCTGGTGGTGTAGCCAGCTGGTAATGCTCAACAAGTCCTCCCCCGTTTCCCTCCTTGAGTAATGAGCATCAGGAACTTTATGTGATTCTTGATTGAACATCATGCTTGTCTCTGTTCATTTTCTAGCTTTCTCCACATTTACTGAAAAGAACACCCATCCCTAAGTATCTTCTTTTCCAGTCTACATACTTTCACCATATTTAGTACAGTTTGGAGAGTCACCTCAAACAGTTTGAAAATTTGAGTCTGCTGGAAAAAATAAAATAAAACAAACATCTCTTCTATTTTAGCAATATGGCCTGATTGTACTCCCTCTCTTGGTTAGTTAATGTCATGTTCTTTTCTTTCACTTGTACTCTTACAATTATGTCATGCATATGTTTCTTATCAGGTGGGTTTCTATATCTCACAACTGGGATAACAAGTGGGTTAGTTGTTGCCAACTCATGACACTTAATGTGGGATGGTGAGACACTTAATCTAAAGTAAATGATTTTACTAAGTTTATTTCATTCCACTGCATCCAATTTTGGTTGCCACGATGTAAAAAAGATGTGGAGACTCTAGAAAGAGTGCAGAGAAGAGCAACAAAGATGATTAGGGG
>JANHFT010002960.1:375907-386049 GCA_032467955.1 Pseudoxenodon macrops | reverse complement strand
GCAGGCAGGCAGGCAGGCAGGCAGGCAGACAGACAGACAGACAGACAGACAGACAGACAGACAGACAGACAGACAGATAATGTGTCATCAAATCAGTGTCAACTGTTAGAAGCAACGTGGATAGATCTTCTCATTGATGATTTTGATTGCATCCAGAGTATGTGTGTGGGGGAATTGTTTTAGCTCTCCTTGTAAAGGGTGTGGACTGATTGTTATATTACACATACAATTCAGAAGAAAATAGTAATCAGATATCAACAGTTCAAAAGGAAAATTTCAAATTTTATTTATAGTGAAATATGTAAGATGGTTAAAGAGAAATGTCCCTGTGAGACACTGTAGGCCAAACTTTTCTTCATCTACTATAAGGAAAAAGTGTTTCCATGTAACTCCTAAAATCACATAATTCAGAAATGGCAATTGTCTAATTTCTCAATTAATTAGGAGTATGCAATTGACTATAGCATATTCTATTGCTGATAGAAGGAAATATGTATACTAACCCTTGGCAGAATATAGTTTCTAAGAATGCCATTTTATCCTTCAGCACTTGAGATCATGGGTAAGAAATGTGACTGATATACAAATATGCAATTGTGCTAGAATAATTTATTTTGTAGCCATCTCTTAAAAGATCTCAAGACTCGACAATTTCAAACAAAGCAAAATGCCATAATCTATGACATTTAGGTTCCAATTCTATGCATTTTTATTTAGAAATGACTGCCCTGGATGCTCTGGGATTTATTTCTGTGTTATGACTGCACTGCTAATCCTAAAAACAATTGCAGAGGAAATTTCCCAGATGAAATAAACTATCATAATTACAACCCATCACAGAAATTTTCTCCAGAAACATTGACTAAGCAATAAGACTGGTTAGGTTCCACATTGTGTGACACGCACTTAACTGTATATACATCAACTGAAAAATAAATGCTAAGCCTCCTACATAAGGGGTTATTAATTTCATTATGGTTTTCCATAACAAGATAAGTATCAGTTGTGGGTAGCCGGCAGTTCCTATTGGGAAAACCACAGGTGAAGAGGAAGGTAAGATATCCCCAGGTGTTTGAACTTCCAAGTTGTGATCTTTGATTTCTTTCAAAATATTAAAAAAAACAACACTAGATATGAGATTACTCAAAGATATCCCTGTCCTTTGGAATAACTCCTAGATGCCCAATATTTATAAACTTACTGATATAGGTAAACTATGTTCCAGTAGCATAGGCTATGAATAAAGAGTGCTAATATTCTTCGTTATCAAAATATCTAATAGAACATATTTCAATGGCACACTATAGAAGAGTCCATATAGAATATTTTGTCAGTGAAGACAAGAAAATAAAAGAATAAAAGTGTTTTATACTGTATCTGCTGATTCGGGAAATGGACATTAAAGCACTTTCCATGCAATTTTAATGAAACCATTGATTTTATATTCACTATCCAAAGATTGTAGTGTCAGATACATTAGCAATACATAAGAGAGACATTATAATATCATATGTCGATACTAGAAAGTTTACTTATATATTCAGAGTCATTAGCAAAACTAAAACATTGTTGAATCAGCCATCTTCAATTCTCTTGCAGAAGATTTTCAAAAAAGGGAAATAAGTGGAATCAGGAAATTACGAAGCAGTCAGCTTGACATTAATACCTGGAAAAATCTTAGAAAACATAATCAAGCAGTAGATTTGTGAGAACCTAGAAATGAACAAGTAACTGAGGAGGATCTAGAGTCCTACTGGACCAACACTTAATTATGAGCCAGCAGTGTGCTGCACCTGCCAAAAAAGCCAATCTAGTCTTAGGTTGCATCAACAGAGGAATAACATCAAGATCATGTGAAATGATAGTACTGCTCTATACTGCATTGATGAGGTCACACTTGGAATATTATGTCCAGTTCTGGTCTCCACGATACAAAAACAATGCTGATATCCTAGCAAGAGAGCAGAGAAGAGCAACAAAGATGATAAGAGGTCTGAAGACTAAATCATAGGATGAATGGTTAAAGGAACTAGATATGTGTAGCCTAACCAAGAGAAGGGAGGAGGGGTGACAAGATAGCTGTCTTCCAGTACTTGAGGGGCAGTCATAGAGATGAAGGGGTTTTCTTATTCTCCAAAGCACCTGAGGGCCGGACAAGAAGTAACAGGTAGAAGCTTGTTAAAGAGAGTTCCTACCTGGAATTACAGAGAAATTTCCGGGCAGAACAATTAATCAATGGAACAGCTTGCCTCCTGGAGTCGTGAGTGCTCCAGCGATGGAGATTTTCAATGAAAGATTGGACATTCATTTGTGTGGGATGGAATATAAGGAGTCTTTCCTTAGGCAGAAGGTTGGACTAGAACAGGGGTCTCCAACCTTGCCAACTTTAAGACTTGTGGACTTCAACTCTCATAATTGGCTGAGGAACTCCGAGGGTTGAAGTCCACAAGTCTTAAAGTTGCCAAGGTTGGAGAACACTGGACTGGAAGACTTCCAAACTTCCTTCCAGACATATAATTCTAGGAGAGATATTGTACGTCTTTGCACTAAAGTTCATGATTTGATTATGGCCACGACCATAGTGCTTTGTATAACAGAATCAATGTATTTTTCATTTTGAAACTTTTAATATTATTATTCACAAGTTTAGGGCAGAAAGTAACTTTATAGTAGAATTTATTATATATTTAAGTGTACAATAGAAAGAAAACATGCTTCTGTTTCAATATTCATTTTACATTACATTATTACATACAGTAATAATGTTTACATTTCATATGTAAACATTATTACTGTCAGCTAACTTTGAATTGCTAGAATATATTTCTTAAATAAATAATCCATTTTTGAGGAAAGACATTCTGGTGGAGTCAGATTTTATGAATGAAATTCAACTTAACCCCTCCATTTCAGTTCATTGTGCAGTGTATCACAATTTTTCAAAGTAGTGCAGGTTTGCTTTTATTGGACGAAATAGTGAGTATGCAATGAGATCCATTTCCCCAATGAACTAACAGATCAGTACACTGTCAAGCATTCTGACATGACACACACGCATTCACTCTCACTCCCCTGATCGATGTATTGCCAACCTTTCTCTATCTTCTTTATTCCTAAAAAAAGTGATACAGTGCATCACACTCAGCACAAAAAACCAGATAAGGCAGACTGTGTAAAATAAACGTAAGAAAAATAGATATTAAAATGGAATGAAGCTGGGGTCAAAAAGAGAAAAGCTATATTTAAAAGGCTTGGACAAATAAAACCTAAAGCAAAAAGACGATAAAAGAAGCACAGGATTCTGCTCCCCGAAAGAACCTATCCTGGAAATCCTTGCCATATTTCTGACTCCAGGTAGATCCACAGGACCTCAAAAAGCACACAAGCCATTAAATTGCTGCTCGTATCTCTTCTAGACACCTAATGTCAGGCAAGGTATGGTAATGGCCAAGGCATCAGGCTAGAAGCTAGCAGGTTGCCAGTTCTAGTTCCGCCTTAGCACAAAGCCAAGCTGCCTTGCGCTAAAAAGTCCTTCTCTCTCATCCCTAAAAAGAGGACAAGGACAAGCTGCTTCTGACATCTTGTACAGAAAACTGCAGGGACTTGGCCAGGCAGCTAACACACAGACACACACACACACACACACAGACACAAATCTATGTTATTTATGTGTTGCTCATGGATATTTTCATTAAAGCAATTTCCCTTAAAAGCACATCACCGCATTCAAAAGTCATGCCTTGCCTAAAAACATCCCCTGAAAGATGTGGGATTCCAAGTGCAAATCCTCAAAGGGTCACCAAAGGGCAACCACGCCTCTCGTCAAATAAATGGAGGCAGCCCCATCTCGGCGCTCGAGGAAAGGAAAAAGTCACCATAAGTTGGGGTGGTTGGGAGTCTCTCTTGACACCCCCTCCCCGCCTGGGGCTCTGGGTTTCGGGGGGGGGGGTCTCCCTGCCCCCGAGGAACGGCGAGGGACGCCGCCCGCTTGAGAACGGCTGAGCGGCAACCCCCGGCAATGGAGGCGGCGGCGGCTGGGCTGACGGCGAGGGAACTGAGCGAGTGGGGGCGGTCCCTTCCTGTCAAAACTTTTCTCGCGCCGGTCCCCTCGGGTTGCTCCGGGCGGCTGCTCGAGGGAGGCGCTGCACCTGCTGCGGAAGAAGGCGCCAAGCGCGCCCAGACCGCTCCGGGACCGCGAGAGGAGGAGAGCAGACGGCAGCGATGGAGGAGAAAGAGGGGAGCCCTCAAGCCGAAGCGGCTGCTCCTTCGCCTCGCCGGTTGCCGCTTCCCACCGAGGCCGCACCCAGAGGCCGCACCCAGAGCGACATCTCCGCTTTCCGGACCCTCAGGAAGAGTCCCCTGCTCCGAGCGCCGCTCTCAGGGTCAGGTAGGGCTGGAATTGTGTGTGTGTGTGTGTGTTGTGTTGTGTGAGTTGAGGATGCTCTTTTCTGGCGTCCCGGATTTGGCAGCTCCCACCTGCTAACCCTTGACTTTCACATAAACCCTTTTCTTGGCAGAAAGGGTTTCAGAGGTTGTAGGGGCTTCATCCCTGGAGGTTTTTAAGGAAAGACTGGAGAGCCACCTGTCTGAAATAGTATAGGGTTTCCTGCTTGAGCAGGGGGTTGGACTAGAAGACCTCCAAGGTCCCTTCCAGCTCTACTCTGATTAATTGATTGGTTGATTGGTTGGTTGGGTTGGTTGGCTTTTCCTAGCTATTTGACAGGCAGAAATTCGGGTGATATCCTGCAATTATCTCCAGAAAAAATGGCATGTGCTGAATGGGTTTCTTGTTCACTATTTTAGTCTCCAAAATTAATCTTTTTACTAGCTATGGGATAGCTTCTACCAAGAGGCTCTAAGTGTTGTTGGTTGTATTGTTCCTTTCTCTTTTAAGAGAAAATGTATAGGGCTTGGATGAAATAAACTTGTGTAGTGGAAGGTTATGGATGGGTTTTTATTCCTCATTTATTAGTGGTTCCTACAACTTTTTACATGGAATGGAGATGCTGTTTATTATTATTACATTATTATTTACTACATTTTTATCCCACCCATCTCCCTTATTAAGGTGACTTTGGGAGGGTTGCATTCATGAAGCAATATTTCATGCTGTGACAGGAAAGAGCTCTGCTTTGTTGAACCATTTGCAAGTTGTACGACTGTTGAGCTTAGTGGTTAACAGGTTAGATTAAAAATAGCAAAACTAATTGGTAGACTCAGATTTCCTTAAATGCAAATTAATCTCTTAAAGCAACTAAATGCACTCTGTTAAAAACTGGAACACCTCTAGCAAATCAGATAGCGAATTGATATAATTATATGGGTGAGTGTGAATGGAAGAATGGTCAAACTTGAATGGAAACAAAGATGTGATTTTTTTTTTAATGGCTTTGGTTTAAATCTTAGGCATATTCTAAATTAATGGATTCTGTAATGGGCATGACAAGCTGTTAAAAAATCTGACATGCCCAAATTCCATTTAATAGTTTTAATAATACTGACCTACTTATAGTGATACAGGAAGAGACATTTTAAATTTAAATATAATATTTTGAATCCTTAGGAGAGGTAGAATGATTGCTTTGTATAATATTTTTAACATGCTGAGAGAACGTAAGAGCTAATTTCAAATGTTTCTATTGTGAACAATAGTTTAACTTCAGTGGGAATGGTAGAGGAAAGGATGTGAACCAAGAGCCTACACTAAATAGGCTGTTGGACGTTCTTACTCTTTATTTTTTAAAAGCTGAACGTGCAGTGTCTGTTTCCAGAAACATGGCTAGAGATATATGGCTGCATCCTATTTCTATATCTGTCTATACCTTCTTTTGGGAAGGGGGTGGAAGGGAAGAACCAGAGCAATTTTAAAAGGACCAAATCTTTGTACACGGTTATTGTTTGCTTCCATGTGTCCTTCTTAGCTTTTAAAAACAATCACTGCAATAAACATTAAATAAATAATAATGTTTAATTCTTTTCCACATGCCTCCCACACATGAAGTGTGGGAAATGGAGACAACCACTAGATGGGAGACATGTGCTAGTATTTTCATTGCTACCATCTAATGACCAGTTAATAAACCTGTTATCCGGGGCTTGTTTGTTTATTTTCATTCTAGGATGCTACTTTTACTTGTTGAGATGAACATAAGAACTAATTTGCACTCTCCCCTCCCCTATAAGATAGGTAGGGTTAAGACAGAGTGACAGACCCTTTTCCAAAGCTTGTGTTTGGATATAGGGTTTTCTTGCATTTCTGATCTCCGATATTCTCAGAGGGAGAGTTACCTTTTATAGAAGATAATGGGAAACCTCCTTCTATCTTTATTTATATCTGAAACAGAAAGTTTTTTGGGGAGGATGTTTAAAATAAGTAATTGTCAGCAGCCCATGTCATAAGCCCCAATTGCTTTGCTCCAGTGAGTTCAGCAGTGCAGACCTAGTAGACATTGTCTTGGACTGGAAAAGGATGCAGACCAAGTGGATATGGACAGTCTGGTAAGTGTGATCATACACTAATTTTGAGGGGAGAAAAGAGTCTTTAAAACTAGTATATTGTACACAGTAAAAAGATACAAGAGTGCAGATAAGAAACAATTTTTAACATGATGAAATTTCTACTTAGTAAGTCATATTTTTAAAGAAGGAATTGAAGTAAGAAACAGTATTGGGAAATCATAAAAGATAAGTTTTAACAAGGATAAGTTTTAAAGCGCATGAAAAAGGAGACAGTTTGGATTTATTTCTTATACATTATTTGTTTTCCTTTATTCAATTCAGTTTAGACACTGCCCAATTCCAAACTGATTTGGGTTTGTGCGATATATAAACCACATGGTTTACTTGCTTCTTGCTTAGTGTGATATGTGCAAACCCCACGCATTACAGTTGAATGCAATATTCCACACTGTTAAACCATGTTCAAGAAAGCATGGATAAAGGTCTGGCTTATAATTATGTGTGAATGCAGCTATTAAAGCTATTAGTAAATAACCAATTTCAATCCAATAATGTTTACTTCTTTTATATGGGATAGAATTGTGAGGTTAAAACATTGCTTGGGAGCAGTATCACAATTATAGTTCACTTTCAATTGAAGACACTCGAGTTGTATATATGGTTTATTTATTAAATTTTTATGCTGCATTATATAGTTGTAATGACGATATAGAATAGAATAGAATTCTTTATTGGCCGAGTGTATACACACAAGGAATTTGTCTTTGGTGCATGTGCTCACAGTGTACATAAAAAGACAAGATACATTTATCAAGAATGATAAGGTGCAACACATAATGATGGTATAGGGTACAAATAAGCAATCAGGAAACAATATCAATAAGAAGTCATAGGATACGAGCAACAAGTTACAGTCCTGCAGTCGTAAGTGGGAGGAGATGGTGATAGGAATGAGAAGTCTAATAGTAACAGTAATGCAGTCTTAGCAGGTAGTTTGACTGAATATTCATACATTCATAATACCCTGTTATGGGTGTTTCCTTCTTCTTTTAGTCTCCCCCTTTTTATTATATTCACAAAGGGACATTACGCTCAATTCACCCCTTTACATTTTTTACTTGCTGGCAACAACCAACAAAACTGAATGTCAGAAGATAAATGTAAATATATTCTGTTTGTGACCGTATTTGGGCTACAAAAATCTGGATGACTGTTAGTGATTCAAAATATTAGAACTCTTTAATGCCAACCTTTTCTCTGCCTAGATATGGTTGCCCTACAAATAATAGATGACAACTTCATTTAGGGCTGAGAGCCAATTGTTTTACCTCAGCCAAGACTTTTAACATCTTTTTTCCAACTTGGGCATGAAGACAGTTCCAGCAGAAAATCCAAACAACTGATCCAGGCAGGCTCTGGTATATGGAAGCAGATGGGTCTTTTTCAAGAGAGGGCAAAACCTGACTTCTAGTGAGGATTCATGGTGAACTAGATGTCTCTGAAGAAGTGGGGATGGCATTATAGTCATATTGACAGCCAGATGGTGACTTCTGGTCATTAAACATCTCTCCAGAAAAAGAGAAAGGTTGCAAGATCACCCACAAGTCCTCTGGGCATCTGTTTCTTGCGAATCAACAATTTTGCAATTGGCTTGTGAGGTGAGCAGCTGGAAATTGAGAGAGTCTACAATGTAGCTTATGTGGACATAAAGTTTGAAGAATCTCTTTTCTTAATTATTTTTGGAACTTTTTCCTTAATTGCTTTTCAGTTAAGAATCTTTGCATGGCAGGTTTTAGAGCACAGGGTGTGTTTCCTTCAATCCTTAGCGAAAGGAGTTTTAAATACAAGTTTAAATATTTATATAAAGACGTTCTTTTTGGAATAAACAGAAAAAGCATGATTTAAACTGTTGATTTTGGAAAGTTACAAATGGACTAAGGATCCAGAAGGATTTGAAATAAGATTTTTAAATGAATTGAAAGAATCCTTCCTATGGGAAAATGTTGTTGTTTTCAATTCTTTTTTTAAAAAAAATAAGACTTTGAAGGATGGACATTAGATGGAACCAGAAGAAATTAAGATTATAATTAAAGAAAAAAAAAACTTAAATATGACCTACTAATAAAGAATAAAGCAAAATAATAATAATAATAATAATAATTAACATTTGAGGTACTGAAGGATATTTGTGAACAATGCAGGCAGAAGTGCCATTATAGATAGACTTTGGTGTTTTTTTTAATGTTATGGAAGAGGAATAAGTTTCATCCAACAAGAATTATTGAATTGAATATTTTAGAATTGGTTTCCTCTAGATCGGGTGTCAGCAACCTGTGGCTCCGGAGCCGCATGTGGCTCTTTGGGCCCTCTGCTCTAGCTCCTTGTTGGGTGATCCCACCATTAGCTGGTCTTGTCCTCCCCTCGCAGTCATTCCTCGCCTGGCCTGAGAAGATAAGGGTGATGGCGGGGGATGGAGAAGTACCCGGGGCAGAGACAGAGAGATACAGAGAGAGGGGGAGAGAGAGAGGGAGAGGCGGGGGAAGGAAAGAGAGAGAGAGAGACATGTCAAAAGGGTTTTGTGGTTCCTGGTGTTTTTTAACAACCAGTTCTCTGCCCTAATGACCAACTGGGCAGGTGTGACTAGGGGGGTATCATGTGACTGGTGGAAGTGAGTGACATCAAGTTGGCCATGCCCAACCAGGTTTTGTGGCTCCCGATGTTGTTGTTTTTTTCTGTGGGAAACGGGTCCAAATGGCTCTTTAAGTGTTTAAGGTTGCAGACCGCTGCTCTAGACTGCTGTGTCTTGGGTCTATTTTCTGCTCAGAAAATTATCTTTAAACTCAGATGCTGCTCACCAAATTTCTTCATTCTTTTTCTCTTTGCATAGGAGCATATACTGTAGGAACATATTTACATTTTGATATTAAAACAAGTATGCTAAATTTATTGAAATTTCAGGATGCTTACCTTCAAGTTTGATCATTTATCTTTACCTCCTACTTGTCACTGAGGTGTATTTCATTCTTCTTTCAAATTTATTGTTCCTTGGAAAAAGTACCTTCTCCTCTAACAGCACCTATTTATATGGGTTTGCTTGCATGGACACCATGAAGAAAAACAGAGCTTCTTCTCCCCTCTTTATCACCAAAGGCTAGTTCTAATTTCATGGAGATATCCATGCTCTTTGTATGTCAACAATATGAAAATGATTTTCCATTGCCTTCTATGGTTTTGTTTTTTTATTCTTACCATAGCTTGCAACCCAGCATAGTCTCCTGTTCCACTATTAGGCACATTGATCTCTGTTCAACTTTTTAACATCAGCTAAGGTGGAGTTAATCCATAAATTAATGGATGCCAAGAAGACTTTAGTGCCATTTTAGATTGGGAAATTCCAATATGGCTTTTTAAAAATTGTTTCACGATGAGATGCATCTTCTGCTTTTAAGGAACAAGGTCTACATAAATTGATAAAACTTTTCAACAGTTGCACCTCAGTGGTGTGCAACTCCCACAATAAGCACAAACATAAATTCAATGCATGTTTTGTTTAGTTTAGTTTGCTTTATTGTCATTGCACATGGTACAACAAAATTAAATGCCATCTTCAGTGTACATTATAACTATAAAAATAAAAACACAAACATACATCCTTTACAGGATGTAAAATTTTGCTATTAAAT
>JANHFT010002960.1:333098-346068 GCA_032467955.1 Pseudoxenodon macrops | reverse complement strand
AACAAAGCATGCAAAGCCAGGAAGATTGTTAGCACCTGGTTAGGTCTGAAAAAAAAAGGTTCTAAAGCACAGCTGATCGAGAGAAGCAATGAACAAAGCATGCAAAGCCGGGAATTTCATTAGCACCTGAAAAAAAAAAAGGTTATTTGGAGGGAGCAGCAATGAAAAAAGCCTGCAAAGACTTAGGTCTGAAAAAAAACCAGCTTCTTCGGAGGGAGTAGCAATGAAAAAAGCCTACAAAGATCGCTTAAGTCTTCACTCACCTCATTAAATGCTTTGAAAAAGCAACATTCTGAGTATAAGACGCACCCAAATTATCAGTCCCAATTAGGGGGAGAAAAAGTGCATCTTATACTCCAAAAAATACCGTAATATTTCTGAGAATTGCTAGAGTTAAAATGGCTGAAGAAAACCTTTATTTGTTACTTAGATAGATATCTGTACTTAGTATGCATTATTTAAAAAATTATCATTTATTAGGAGCTATTTTAAAGAACATATTTTTTAAAAGTAAATGTAAGTTTCACCAAGGCAATACACAGTAAGATATTGGGTTCCTACGATTTACCTGTTTTAGTTGTTTATTTCTCTGCATGCTTTTCCATTGATCACCAGATAGTTTGCATGCTTTCAGGATGCTTTCCTTTGTCTATGTTTGTACTTTCTTTGCACATATCAGAGTAGAGTTGTGTAGAGTATTCTTCTGTTCTGAAGCAAAGCAGATGGCTGTATTCAAAAATAAGGTGTTTTTTTGGCATTGGCTGCCTGGCTCCAAAATTGTCTTTTAGGAGAAACAGCCTTGTTTGTATTTGTTTCTTGAAAAGGCTGTTTAAGAGAGTTTTCAAATTAGCTAATTGACGTGTATGGTTTTTAAATAGCTGGGATTGGATAATAAAATGTGAATGCTTTATAATCATAAATTTCCGTGGATTGATTATGAGGTTTGTTTGTAAAGTTAAAGTTTAGAAGTTGGAAGGGGTACCCTGTATTAAGATAGAAAGACACATGATAATAATGCCACACTGCATCTGACATATTTTGTATTCTTGAACTGATACAACAGAACAGGAATGGACAGTTGAGTCTTCCATCCATCTGTTTATAAAGTTCTAACAATGTTGACTGCTATTCCTATTAGCCACTGGTGACTGATTGGAGAAGAACCAAAGCTTTCATTGAAAAATTCCATATTTATTAAGCAAGTGCCCTTCCTATATATTTCAAGGATTCTTTGGGTTGTTGAGAAAAAACCAGAGCTTCCCCCTTTAAGCTAACATTTGATAGTATATCTGGCTATTCCAGTGCTATTTATCAGTTAAAAAAAAGGAGTTGATTTTAAATATTAAAAAAGCATTTACATTTTACTTACACCCGTAAAAACAAAATCCAGCCAAATAATTATTGGATTCTCTGTTAATGGACATTTTGTAACCAAAGTATTTTCTTTGTCAGAGTGTTTTCTCAAGCTGGGAAGATGGCCCTAACTATCTTGTTTCCTCTTTCCTGTGGCCAAAGAGTTTTACTCCATAGAATCCCGCTGTTTGTTGTGCTTGGCAGTCTACAAAAGCATTGTCTTAAGTCAAACATTAATGTGCGTTTGAACTAGTTTGCTCTTCAGTCTCCTGGGTTTAGGGACTTCCTGTTTATGAATGTAGGAAGAGCATTTTTCCTATGTGGCTACAGAGGAAATTGATCTTACGCTGACCAAGTTGATCTTGTGCTGTCACCAGTTATTACTTACACATAAGCTGCAAAACTAGGTGGTTTTTTTTTTAATTTCAAGAAATAATTTTTGACATCATATTAAAAAAAAAACTACAAAAATGCTAATGAGAACTTGCCTCCTGATAATAATTTAGAGTGACTAGCTATCAAATCTGAATTTCTCCATATTCTATGCAACAGTTGTTCTCATGAAGAGAAGAACTCCTTGCATGAAAAGGAATGTGTCTCTGAAAAAAGGTATACACATTTCTCTTTCTCCTCATTTTTGAAACTCAATTTTCATTTTGGAATGGAAACTTTCTGATAAAGAATCGTGAGGTGGCTATCCCCCTACTGGTTTCCTTTGGCCTCTCAGAGCTCCTCCATGAGGATTCTGCATCAGTTTGAAAACAGCTGCATGCCTCTGTATTTCCACAGTGTCAGCAGAGTTGGAGAATTCTTATTTCCTGCTCATCTGCAGCGTGGTAGTAATTTTGTGATTGATTTGGTTTTTTGAGGTGCAGTGATTCCACTTCTCCATGGAAGGAACTTTAGAAGTGGTGACTTAGCTTTGCTTCAGATCTTGTAAGAGAAATGCTGGCTTGATGGTTTTGTAGCTCCTCAGTTGCCCAGACAGGGAACAGGTGTGAAATTGGCAAGAGTTTGGTCTGTTTCCCCCATGAAAATCAAACAGAATCAGTGAAGAAAGACAATGGGCAAAGGTCTGCTTGGCTTCTAGTT
Source organism: Pseudoxenodon macrops (assembly GCA_032467955.1). Taxonomy (NCBI): domain Eukaryota; kingdom Metazoa; phylum Chordata; class Lepidosauria; order Squamata; family Pseudoxenodontidae; genus Pseudoxenodon; species Pseudoxenodon macrops. The sequence continues at coordinate 343,623 of JANHFT010002960.1, read as the reverse complement.
TCTGCTTCCTCTATTGACCATCTGAAGGATGTGCTGGTCACCAACAGGTAGTCCTCGACATATGACCACAATTGAGCCCACAATTTCCTTTGCTGAGCGAGGGAGTTTTTAACTGAGTTGCACCTCATCTTTTTTGCTATAGTTGTTAAGCGAATCACTGTAATTGTTAAATGAATCATGCAGTTGAGCATGTTAAGCAAATCTGGTTTCCCCCATTGACTTCACTTGTCAGAAGCTGTCTGGGAAAGTTACAGATGATGATCCCATGAGTCCAGAACAGTCCCAACTGTCCTAAATACATCTCAGTTGCCAAATGGGCAAATTTTGATCAAGTGACCATACGTTTTCATACTTACAGTGGTTGTAAGTATGAAAACTAGTCATTTTTTAAAAAAGTGCTGTTGTAACGTTGGTCACAAAATAAATGGTTGTAAGTTGAGAACTACCTCTAATGGAGGGAAAGGAACAAGAGTATTTGCACAGTAAAGCAAAAATGCAAGAGCAGATTTGTGAAGCAAGACGAGTAGCACTTCGGAGGAATCTTAACATGTTTATATTGAAGTACAGGTAGTCCTCAACTTACGACCACCATTGAGCCCAAAATTTCTGTTGCTAAGTGAGACATTAGTTAAGTGAATTTTCCCTCATGTTAGGACCTTTCCTGTTGCAGTTGTTAAGTGAATCACTGCAGTTGTTAAATTAGTGACATGGTTGTTAAGTGAATCTGGTCTCTCCATCGACTTTGCTTGTCAGACATTTGCAAAATATGGTCACATGACCACAGGACACTGCAACCGTCATAAATGTGAGTCGGTTGCAAAGCATCTGAATGTTGATCACATGACCATGGGGATGCTGCAATGGTCATAAGTGTGAAAAATGGTCATGTCCACTTTTTTCAGTGCCTTTGTAACTTTGAACGGTCACTACCCTGTTGTAAGTTGAAGACTACCTGTAGTAATAACTGAAAAACAATAAGGTGAAACTTAGCCGAAACAGATGGAGTTTCTGTGATAGGTAGTTTAACTATGCTACGTTCATCCTCTTCAGAGAGGTGGTTTTCATTTTTCCAACCACTATAGGGCACTTAATGATTTGCAACACAAATTGTCCATCTGCCTCTGAGCACCTGCAATTGGCCTCTTGAGACAGAAATAGTCTTCAGATAACCAGGCTGTGAAACCCTCCTGTTTGATGCACGGTACATAGTGCTCCTTTTGCAAAAAAAGTCCAGCCATTCTAGTCAGGGCAGAATATAAATACTTGAGAGAGCTATTATCTCAGTGGCATTTTTTGTGCGAGAGCTTTGCTACATTTATTGGGTTTAAGTTCATTGTCAGGGTCTCCTCAGTGATTTTTTTTTTAAAAAAAGGCTTTCAAAATACCTGCCACTCTGTATATGTGTATCTGTGCAGACCCTGGGAATTTCTGGGAAGACCAAAATTTTCCAACTGAGTGAGCCAAGTTAAATATACTTCAACCCTGTTACAATTCAAAACAGGCACTGGCTGACTTAGACGGAATAAATTATAGTTAAAATATCATGGTGCAATTTTTAAAAAAATCCAACAATCACATATAAGATACAATAACAATAACCAACATAAGAAAAATATGACACGTTAAAAATAAGAAATATAAAGGACATTTCTAAAGATGTTATTTTATAATTAAAATTAAGATTTCTGAAAATTCAAAGTGCTTTGATTTAAATTAAATATATGCATTATTATTATTTAGTATTTTGTGTGTGTATATATATATATACCGTATATATATTGTCTATGGACTGGACTTAAAGGTTCATCTGTATCTTTCAAATATATGCACAGAATTTCCTAAATGCAGCCAGGAGTTACTGCTATTTTCAAATATTCAAGCTGATTGTTGACAAAATATTGTCAGATTAAGTGGGTAGCTATTAGTTGAGTAAATGTAAATTCAAAATACGAACAGAACATTTTAGATAAGACAAATGATTGTGTGAGGTAATGAAATTGACCCTCACATTATTGCTGTATGAGGTTGTGAAAATACTCAAATTAATTCATATTTATATTAAACAAGGCCCATTTAGTACCTCCTCTGGTACAGTAATGATACCACTACAGTGACGTGCGTAATATTGATCAGGATTTATCTATGAAGGACATACAGAAAACCCTGATAGATGATTGCTAATGTTTTCTAGTCCAGCATTCTGTTTTAGAATGCCAGAACAGTATAATAGAAGCATGTCACGAGAGCAGATGGTGTTTTTGTATTCTCCATAGCATTTACAAGCATGCAAACTTTAATAAAGTTATACATTTATTGAATCTCTTTTGGAAATGTTCTGAGTTGGATCCACCCTTGGTAGTAATTTCTGTGCATATCTAGGCAGCATACGTTGCCATCTTTTTGCCCTTCTTCTTTTAGATAATGTAGGCATCTGTTGCGCTAAAGTGAAGATATCTGTTTTATGAAAGAGTGAAGATTTCTGTGAAAATCAGTACTTTTCCAAAGATTATTTGTATTTTTTTAAAAAGTATTTTAAAATTAGAAAGAAAGGAAGAACTGTCCAATTAAATCCACAGAATGTATCACCCTATACTTTTATATTCAATGTACTCTTACTATATGCAAAGCGTATCTGCTGAAAATAATTATTAATATAATTATCTTGTATTAGTATTCTGCTAACAGTATAGACGTAATCCTCGATTTATAACAGTTCACTTAGTGACCATTCAAAGTTATAAAGCGACTTATGACCGTTTTTCACACTTATGACCTTTGTGATCAAAATTCAGATGTTTGGCAACTGACTCATACCTATGACCATGGCTGTGTCCTAAAGACATGTAATCATCTTTTGCAACCTTTCGACTAGCAAAATCAATAGGGAAGCCAGATTTACTTAGCAACTGTGTTACTAACTTGTCAACTGTGGTTATTCACTTAACAACTGTGACAAGAAAGGTTTTTAAATGGTGCAAAACTCACTTAACAAATGTCTCACTTAACAACCTAAATGTTGGGCTCCATTGTGGTTGTAAGTTGAGGATTACCTGTATAAGAATGGTAAGTGCACAGTAATGCAGATAGTCCTTGACTTACAATAGGGACCAGAATTTCTGTGGCTAAGCATGTTGGTTGTTAAGTGAGTAGTGACCAGTTTTACAACCTTTTTTTTTGTCACTTTCATTAAGTAAATCACTGCATTTAAAGAATTACATGGTCATTAAGTGAATCCGACGTCTCCCATTTACTTTGCTTGTTGGAAGCCAACTGGGGATGTTGCAACTGGCGATCACATGACCCCAGGACGCTGCAATCTTCGCAAATACACACCAGTTGCCAAGTGCCAGAATTTTGATCACGTGTCTGTGGGGATGCTGTGGGGATGTTGTAACCGTGAAGACAGGTTGCAAATAACTTTTTCCCCGCTGATGTAGCTTTGAACGATGATGACTAACGTGTTCTTATTTTCTTTTGACCCCAGAAATAAGCGCTTGGCCTTATTTTCGAGGTGGTCTTATTATTTTTGAGGTGCAGGAGGCAGCGAGCGTGGTCACCTCATAGCTGCTGCTGTGTTTTGGTGAGGGCTTATTTTCGGGGGACGGCTTATTTTAGCGCATACGCACAAAAGCCTGATTGGACTTATTATCTGGGGAGGACTTATTTTCAGGGAAACAGGGTACCTGTACAATGAATATTTACAAACAACATTTTACACAGTATTTCTGCTTTCCTCTTGAGTTTTTGCTTGCGTGTGTGTTAAAATTTGTAGTGTTATTGTTCCTGATGTTTAAGAGAAGCAAGCTTTCTAAATGTGAGCTTTTCCCAAAGACCCATAGGAGTTAGTGTTGTTTTTTTTTAATCTCCCTTTGAAATGGATACAACCAACTTTGTTCTGGTTTGTTCTGCTTTTAGCAGAAAACTACTCTGGAGGAAGCATTTGTCATTGTTTTCTGCATAGAGAAATGCACATAGCATGCGCTTGGGAGATGTGAGAGGCTGCTGACGTTTTCCTTAAGCAATGCTCTCTACTACTATGTTCGGTCTTTCTAATACTACAGGCAGAAAAACTGATGCAACTGTGCACTGGTTGGCAGACAGGAATCCCAACTGTTGGTTTTTGACAGTGAAATGACTGTCAATGTGCAGTGACTTGCAGGGGAGCAGCCAAGACCAGGAACAGAGTCTGCAGGTTATTTTTAAAAGCATTTGGACTCCTCAATGCAAGTTTACTGCATCAGATTTGAAGCTAGTTGAGGGGGTCATGCAAAAGAGAGTGGGTGCAAAAAGGATTGAATAGAACACTTTGTCACCCATTTCTGTTTAGTTACATATTACCCATCCCTGATTATTTATACAGTTAAGTCCTTAATGATAGTAATCGGGGTTATAATTTCCATTGCTAAGTCACGCGGTTGTAAAATGTGACATCACATAACCATATCAGTTAGGGACAAAAATCCAGCAGGCCCCACTGTTCTTGTTAAATGAGAATAGCAAATCGTTAGCGTAGGCCACGTGTGTCAAACCTGATCGTGTCGTGACATATCATGACGTATTGCAATGTTTTTTGCCTTTGTAGAACTGGGGTGGGCGTGGCCTGCACGTGATGCAGCTGGCCCACAAGGCTGCCAGTTTGACAGGCCTAGGCTGGGCCATCCTTGTGACCTCTTGCTGGCTTCCAGGAAGCAGTCAGTGGGGAAGCTGGCAGGAAAATGTGAATCCTGGGTGGGCTCAAAAGCCTGTTGGTGGATGAGTAAGTGGCTGCTTTGGCCTAGCACAAACACAGCCAGGCCTGGGATGAAAAGGCGAGCGAGCTGCCCTGGGTTCTGCCATCTTACTGCTCCCAGGGACCTTCATTGTTGCCTTCTTCCTGCTGCTGAGGAGGCATGCCCGTCAAGGGGTGGTGAAGTGCAACATGGCGGAAATAGCAGAGTGCAGGGCAAAGGAGCAGTAGAGTGCAGGACATGCCAGAGGGCAGACACAGGAGGGAGATAGGCAGGTGGGTGGAAGTGAAAGTGGACCCTGCAGTTGTAAATGCAAGATAGACTGCCAAACACCTGAATTTTGATTATGTGAGAATGGGGATACTACAGCAGCTATAACTTCTTTGGACTGGATGTAAGTATCATTTTTATTCAGTGCCAGCGTAACTTCAAATAGTTGCTGAATAAATTGTCATTAAGGAAGGACTACTTGCAATAAAGAAATGGTAGATTCGATCTTACTATTCCACCATTATAATTCAGGGGATTCCACTGAAAAATTGAAAACTATAGCAATAGCACTTAGATTTATATGTATTTATTTATTTATTTATTTATTTATTAAATTTATATACCGCCCTTCTCTCGAAAGACTCACTGCTTCACAGTGCTTTACAACCCTTTCTAAGAGGTTTACAGAGTCGGCATATTGCCCTTAATAATCTGGGTCCTCATTTTACCAACCTCAGAAGGATGGAAGACTGAGTCAACCTTGAGCCTGGTGAGATTTGAACTGCCAAATTGTAGGCAGTCAGCAGAAGTAGCCTGCAGTACTGCATTCTAACCACTGCGCTACCACAGCTCTATAGGAAAACTATAGGAGACTTCTACTGAAGTATATTTTAATCTAGTTTCAGACCATTGGGTTCTAGCAGGAAAGGAACAGGAGATGAAGATATCAGGGGTGCCTATAGGAAATACATAGCATCATCTATAAACTTGAATCGTATAAGTTTTTATTGTTTTAAAGTTTTTATGTTGTATGTATGACATCCAAGGGTGGCAGTTGATGCTACACTGAAACTCTGAAAGTGGAACACCCCACTCCCAAGATTTCAGAATGCGTCCAAGGTTGATCCCCTCACCCACGATCAAGTCACAAGATGAAGAATAATCTTGTTTCAGACTGACCTGGCTTTCAGTATCCAGCAGCTGAAATCCCAGGCTCTCAAAGGTCTGCTGACTGGCTCCTTCTGTGTTTGATTCAGAAGCTCAGTATATTTTTAGAGGCAGCATCAATAACATTGTTTAGTTTAAATGTATTAGTTTTGGAATTCAGTACAATATACGCACTGCAAGAATATTTTTATACTTAAGTATACAGTGCAATCTATTTTAAAAGCATTCAAAAATAGTGTACAATACAATAATAGTCTTCTACAGCAACTGGAGTTCTCAGAATTCTGCTTCTATTAACCTATAGGTATACTTTATTTTAATAAAAGAAAATAGAATTATGAGGAGGGAGGAAAGCAAACAGAAGTACATAGTTTTTGCCAAATGATCCGTTCCAGCAGCCTGGAAGGTTAACAATAGATTTAATTCTTTCATTACATCAGTTATGATTCATCAATAGGAATTTTGGAAATATTTAGAGAAGCAACAACTTAGTCTTCCTTTTTCTGTATTGTCTTTTCTATTAATGTTCTATTGGGAGATGCGATGCAGTGAATAAAAATAAAGAGAGACAAAAGTACCTGTTCTGCACCCATTAAGGAACTTGTTAACATTGTTATTGTTGTTCAGAAAGGTGTTAAACTTAATCTTTTAAAAAGCATTAACATTTTTTTGGGATTAGGTTTAAAATATTTCTTCAACAACAATCATCCTATAGACTTCATAGCCTATTAAATATTAGGAGGGAGGGGTATAAGATAGATTGTGAATCTTTCTGTGCTATCAGATCACCATTTCAGAAATATATATATATATTTTTCTGGCAAAGTGGCTAATATGGAAGAAGAATGAAGCAGTGAATTTCACTGAAGCAGGGAACACAGGAAAATCATTTGTTTTGCTTTTGCTGGTAACATGACTGTTTCTGGCAAAAGAAAAAAGGAAGGCTATTTTTTCTATTTTTTCTTTTTGCCTGTCCTGCTTCTCAACCCTATACAGAGAACTGCTTGAGTCCTCTGATCTTACATATCTCTCTGACTGTTAAAAGAGAATTTTCTCTTTTTGTAGTTGTGTCATCTGTATAGATTGCCTTCTCAAGACTTGTGTTGCATGGGCTTTCCCCCTCTTCATTTGCTGCAATATGAAGTGATGATTATGAGCAAGGCGCTGTGCATGTCAGGATGTCTGGCATCACATTGGAGACCAGAATGATATACCATGGGAAAGGAAAGATCCATGCTGTCGATACCATATGGCCATATAGTTTTTTCGACCATGTACATTATTCTCTGTTGCTGCTAAGTTGCTTTCTGAATCAACTTGTTTTTTCTCTCAATACATTGAATCATAAAACATTCAAATGGATGGACAACAGACCACTGCCCGTGAGTAAATATGTGTGCATGGTCACAAACACAAACATGTATACAATATTAAAATGAAAGAAACTCTCTAGGTTCCTCAAAGGCAGCCACAAGATCTTCAACTTGAGGAAGTATCTCTATTGCTAGTAGTGACCTTCAACTAACTTGGTTAAGCATTTCCGTGAATATAACTCTCTCATTCCAACCTCACTAAGCTCCCAGGAGGAAGCCAGGATATGAATGTAATTACTGTAATAATAATCTTGGAGAAGAGTCATGGCTTGCTGGGGTACTAGGTTTTGGAATATTCTTTGGTTCCTAATGCCAGGGGATTTCCGTGGGACTGTTTACAACATGAAATGCCCAGAGTTATGATAGAGTGGTCAGGCCACATTGTCATGATGTAACACTGTCAGTTACAGTATTGTCTAATTCTGGCGGCTGCTGTGTACCGCATTGCCTTCTTCACGCCATCACAGCATGAAAGTAGGGTGTCTACAGTCTAGGAAGCTAGACTGGCTTTTTTCCTACCCTCTGCTGTCTGCCCAAAAGATATAAGAGCCGTGGTGGCACAGTGGTTAGAATGCAGTACTGCAGGCTACTTCTGCTGACTGCTGACTGCCAGCAGTTCAATTCTCACCAACTCAGGGTTTACTCAGCCTTCCACCCTTCCAAGGTCAGTAAAATGAGGACCCAGATTGTTGGGGGCAGTATGCTGACTATAAACTGCTTAGAGAAGGCTATAAAGCACTGTGAAGCGATATATAAGTCTAAGTGCTATTGCTATATGACATGACTTTGTTGCTATGAATTGCTTGGCAAACTCCATATGGCTTATGGACATTAGCAGTAGGACAGTCTTTAATAAGTGGGCTCTAGCAGTGTTTCCATTGGAAAGCTTAAAGGTTTTTTTTTGTACTACTATTTGATTTCTCCTGTTATGTGTTATCTCCAGTATAGAATAAGATGTCCTGTGGGCGTTCTGTTTTTGTAGTACAAATACCGTAAATGTCTTCAACCTCCTTTCCCCCAATCTAACAGTGAGCAATCTGGCATTAAGGAAAATCAGTATACATGCAGGCAATTTCCTAAATATCCATTTGACTTCCTGACCTACCTAAGTGTTATTTTTTTTAAGGTTATGCAAAATTAAACCCCAGTTTTTAAGTACAAGTCTTCAGCTTAGTGTTTAATGCCAATGCTTTGGGATCAGGAGACATTCTTAGAATTTTTTTAAAGCTGCATTTTAATGCTTTGTTTGAAAATTTGATCTGCATACCTGTAAAGCTGAGACAGGTAAATAATGGAGGTAGACAGTATCCTGGGAAAGCCGATTTGTTACAATGGTTAAGGCACCAGGATACAAACCGGGAGAGAGTGAGAGCCAGTCATTCTCTCTCAGCTCTAGGAACCAGGTAATGGCAAACCATTTCCAAGCTCTTATGAGAAAAAAAAACCTGCAGGGATTTGTCCAGGCAATTGCCAGGAGCCAATACTGATTTGAAGGAGGAAGCAGCCTCATAAATGATATGGCTTTCTGCTCTGCTCTGCTCTGCTCTGCTCTGCTCTGCTCTTCTCTTGTCTCTGTCTCTGTCTCTGTCTCTCTCTCTCTCTTTCTTTCTTTCTTTCTTTCTTTCTTTCTTTCTTCTGGTAGTGCCTACCACCGTATCTTATTCCTAGCTAACTGAATTATTCCACCTGTCTTTTAGTTTAACTGATGTTAAAATATTATGTTTAAATCATCCATTAAACTCTATGGATTTTCAAAGAAGGATATAAAGTGCTTTGGTTTTAAAACTCTTCCAAGTATAAAATATGGCTTTATAGTTCAATTTCTAAATATAACTGAAAAAGGCCTTCTTTTGTTCTAATCTTTCTTTTCCATATTTTTCATGTTCTAAATGAGAAAGTATATGCTAGCAATAACCTACATAATGTAGTAAAAGAAAACAAAATTAAAAGCTTTAATGCAGAAACGGTTGATTGTGGGCAGGAACAGGAACAGAATTTGAGAAATTACATTGTGCAAAATACTGGTGACTAAGCCTTTGTTAGGCCTTTACAAGTTAAAAAATGTCACCAACCACTCCTTTTAAATGCTTTCGAAAGGCATTCATTTTAATGGAAGGAACCTAAACCTGGGTTGTATAAAAATAACCATTTCTTGCACCATTTGTTTCTTTAATAATACATGCTTCAGTGAAAGAGAACACATGGCTGTAATTTGAGAGTTTGTTATTTTAATTTTATATTGTAAATCATATTAAACAATATATGTTAAAAGATAATAGTGAGGAATTTCAAAGAGAAATTGGCCTCCTAAAGAGCTCTGGAAAGCAAATACAGTGCAGAGTGATCTTTGCATGTTTTATTCAAGTATTCTTTTTGTTCTCCATTTATTTCAGGCAATAGTCATAACTGCAGCTTCTGATGTTCGGTAGAGATTTCTGGAGTTGAAAATAGATGGCATAATTTACTCCCAGTCACTGTGGACTATAATCCTATCAGAATAACCCACAGAGGAGTAAATCAAGTCTGTGTAGCAGAATTTTTTTTTTATTTCTTAGATGTTTATCCCACTTTTATTCCATTTATAAGTATCTCAAGGTGGCAAATTGCTTAATATTCCTTCCACATCTTATTTTCCTATAGTTCTCAAATAGCTTGCAAAGAATCATTCTGCTGGATGAATTTATATTGCACATTAAAACAGGATTTAGTTTTGATATTTTAATTCAATATTTTTTCTCTTTCATTTCTTATTACAGTCTAATGCAAAAGTACAGTATCAACATTGACTTAGGTCTTGGCCTTCATTGATCAAAACTGGCTCTCAATGAAATCAACCAATCCTATAAAGGATTAATGCGCAAATTAAATCAATCATGGTTTTAATTGTTCTATATTACAACTTATCTCGTGAACAAATTTGCATTCCTAAGACTTTATAACAGAAAATATTTTCTTTGGGAGGGCTGTAAAAACACTGTAAAGTGGTATGTAAGTCTAAGTGCTATTGCTATTGTGAATGAGGAGTTGAAAAATGGTCTTGGGGCGAAATAGTTGAGGAACCACCTATATACTGTGGCTTCTACCTGGCTGAATAGAGCTGACAGAGTGGGCGCACTCCGGGTTCCCTTGATTAAACAGTGGAGCCATTTGTAAGTTCTGAGCTTGGTTGCTTTCTTGCAGACATTTCATTACCAAACTAAGTAACTTAATCACATTAAACTGGGCTATCTTTTGGAATTTATAAAATGGTCCTTCTTTGCCATGGTC
>JANHFT010002960.1:308222-324826 GCA_032467955.1 Pseudoxenodon macrops | reverse complement strand
CTATGCCTTTAGAGCTGGCAAAGCAGATAGAGACAAGCCAGCAGATGCTCGCCCCTGATTGGACCAGACGCAAGCAAGCAAGTGGTGGGAGATTAAAACCTCTCTATTGGTTACCAGCCTGACAGCTACTGTATAAGTAGCTGTCAGGCAAAGTTGACAACTTAGTTGCCTCACAGAGAGTTCTGTTTTACTGTTGTGAATTGTTCCAATAAAAAACTGTTAGCTTTAATCTTGCCTAGCCTCAGTTCCTCCCCAACCTGAGTTCTCCATACAGAGCAGGGATGATAGTGGAGTGTTTGAAGCAAGAAGGAACATGGCGCATCTCTAGTGATTTGTTGAAGATTTGGGTGAAGATGGGGCCAATTGGTCAGCACAGACTTTTAAGCAAGAAGGAGTTATAGCTATATTAATGATTTATGTGTGTTTTTTGTTTATACAGTTGATGGAATTGACAAAGTATCAGTTGCCAATTCAGATGGGACGAATCCGGGATCTCAAACTCCTCCTTTTAAGAGGAAGGGCAAATTTTCAACAATTGGTAAAATCTTCAAACCGTGGAAATGGCGAAAGAAGAAAACAAGTGAAAAATTTATAGAGACCTCAGCAGGTATGATTCTTGATACTGACAAATACTTTATGAAACCTGAAAAGATTATACAGGTAGTCCTCAACTTACACCGCTTCATTTAGTGACCCTTCAAAGTGACTTATCACCATTTTTCACACTTACAACCATTTCAGCATTCCCATGGTCATGTGATCTAAATTCAGACACTTGGAAGCTGACTCATATTTATGGCGGTTACAGTGTCCTGAGGTCATGTAATTCCCTTCTGCAACCTTCTGGCAAGCAAAGTCAATGGGGAAACTAGATTCACTTAACAACTGTGTTACTAACCTAACAGAGGCAGTGATTCGCTTAACAACTGTGGCAAGAAAAGTCGTACAATGGAGCAAAACTCACGTAACAAATGTCTCACTTAGAAACATAAATTTTGGGCTCAATTGTGGCCGTAAGTCGAGGACAACCTGTAATTGCTAGAGTTGCAAAGAACCATGCAATTAGTTCTACCATATTAACTTTTAGTTTTGAGTGCTTTCAATGTTGTTCTCTACTTCTTCTCATGATGATTTTTGCCAGTTCTTCAAAACTTGCCTGATGTTGCCCATTTTCTTGCATTTCTATTCTTCAACATTTCTGTACTCTTGCACATTTGCCTCTGTACTCCTGCACATTTGCATGGATTAACTTTGTAGTTGTGCCAAAATACTTTTTAAAAATATGGTTCTTACCCTGAACTCCTGACTCCTGATTTATTGCTTTGATACTATGTCTTAATCCATCGAATGCCACCCACACTTCAGCTTTTTCTTTATAGCAATTAATGAGCTATAAGATCCTTAAAGATCAAACATTTGGGTGGAAATTATTCTTCACAGATTAAAGCTCACATGCTAAGTCTTTTGGAACCTAATCATTTTAATGTAATTGAAATGAAACAGAATAGCATATTCCAAAGGTGCATTTATAGTGAACTGTCTCATAATCTGTTTTGATTTTATTTTTATTTATATAAGTTCAATAGCACATTTAATAAATTGGTGTTTTTTTAGAAAAACGTTCCTCCTTTTGTGTGTGTGTGTCATTAAAATATAATTGTGTCTCAACAATTAAAATGAAGATGTATAAACTGAAGAGAAATATTTATGCTCTCTGCATAAACACTTTCACTGGAGGAGTGACTTTTCTAGGGTATACTGAGAAAGAGGAGATGAACACAGATCATTGGTGATGTTTGGAATATAATAATCCTGATAGTTGCCTTTTGAGATCAAGAGACACTGCACATTTAATATATATTTTACTATTAAGAAAGACAGGTACAAATAGGAGAAGAATGATGCTGTATACTGTATACTCTATATATATATATCCTGTTATGCATATGCAGCTCTGTATTCTAAAAGAGTTGAGTTCAGAGTACCTTTGCTCCTTGGAGAAGAAGAGGTTTTTTAAAATTGAAATATTAGAGAAGGTGTTAAGCTACTGGAAATGTTTATTCTTGCCTGGAGGAAAATGGGAATTTTATGCATCTTTTTTCTCATTTTTTTTAAATTTTCCTTTTTCTACCTCTTTGTACTTCTGTTCTTTACTTTTTATATTTTTCCTAGTTTGTATTAGTCTTTTATCTTTCTATTTATAAACTATACTAAAATTATTACAGGCAGTCCTAAGAAACAAGCAAACAAACAAACAAAAAAGGATAAAAAGCATGTGACAAGCTATCATGAAGTTATGCATAGCACAAGTTAGCCATCTCTTATAATATTTCCCATATTCCGTTGTTATTTTTTATTATTCTTTTAATATTAATTTCAATTATCATACCACACATATCTTCCCTAATGTTTTTAGACCAATAGAGCAGAATCATACTTGGTAGGCGGGTTCCTGATATATCACACTACATCATATAGATTATCATTAAACAAGATTATTAAAATGTGGTATACGTGTCACCAAACCTTGGATGAGTTTGGAGAAATTCTCTTGGAGTTATAATTATAGCATGTCAATCCTGCTAGGTAGAACAGAGCAGGAAATCAACTCAGGAACATTAGCTTTATTGAGATTGGTTATAATAACAGAATCTTGCACGTCTGATTGTTCTGTACTTCCTTCCCTTTTTTATATTCCAGTGAATCAGGGGAGCATCTTCCTGAGCTTCGTCTGAATTTTATCTCACTGCTCTGGATTAAAAAAAAATTTTTTGACCCCTTTTGCCTAGATATTTTTTTCTACATAAGGGATATACAAAAACATATATTTGGATAACGTGAGAAACATCTCAAAAGTTAGTTCCTCTTTCTGAAGTAAAGCAAAACACAGAAAGGAGAATTAATAATTGCAAAGCTTTTTGAAGTACAGAAGTAGAATGCAGATAGTAGAAAGAGAAGCATTCCATTACTTGCTTAAAATTTTATTTATTTATTGTTTGTTTGTTTATACCTCATACTTCTTAACCTTCTTAAAGTTGTCTATCTCCCTCGAGAGGCAGATTTAGAAGGATAAATTTAGAAGGGTAGGCTATGCATAACCAGTATTTGAGAAATCAGTGATAATAGCAAAAGTTTAGATTCACTTGGAATGTTAGCCATATAATAAACTAAGGCAAAGTTTTAAGATATTAGAAGGGAGGATTTGGACACTGCTATGCTTTATTTGTATATGATGTTTGCATCATAATTTGCAGTATATATAGATCACCATAAAATATAGCCATTGAAAGCAGAGATTATATTGTTTATAATTTAGTGCAGTGGTCCCCAACCCTTCTGGCTCCATGGACAAACAGCCGCAACGAAGGGGGGGGGAATGGAAAGGATGCTTTTGCGCACACAACCTAATCCTGTGCATATGCAAATGAAGCTTAATGTTGCTTGCCTGCCACTTGTGTGGTCCAGTTTCCAAAAGTCCGCAGGTTGGTACTGGTCCACAGACTAGGGGTTGGCGGGGCTCTGATTTAGTCCATCAAAGCATAAGACATGTTTAGGAAAGTTCCCTGGTGCAAAAACTGGCTGAAATTAAATCTTGAGACTATGAATCATGACTCTGAGCCAATATCATGTTGTCTATTTGTTATGACATATGCTAGTGATATAGAATAGACTAGCTAAGGGAATCTGTACAAGAGAATTTCCTGAACCATGAGGCTGTAAGTGATGTAAATTTCCTGAACCAAAGGCTGTAAATGATGTTTTAGTTTTCAGAAGTATATTGTTTTTAAATTTTCATTTAACTTCTATTTTAAAACAGAAATGCTTGTATTCAGCACAAATGAAAACATAATTAATGCAGCTTGAACAGAGAATGTATAACTCTAATCATATACATTTGCTTACTACCTTTCCATAGCACTATCTTCTGACCAATATACCTTATTAGGTAATTACATACATATCCATACTTTTCATGTACTGCTCTATACATTGATTTTTGCTATTTAAACACCTCAATTTTCTCTTTTTCAGCAATTCATCAACTGCTTCCTGTTATTTTCCTTCCTTTTGACCTATCCACTCTTCCTTCAAACACGTGCTTGCAATTAGATCCTTGTCCTCATTCTAATGCTGCTAAATAATAAATATGAAAGCCAAAATTACTTTTACTTAATTTTTTTGGTTCCCTTAGTTTATTTTTTACTGAATAATGTCTTAATTTCTCTATTTTTTTAAGTGCTGGAAAGAAAGATATCAACAAGGCAGAGCAGAGAGGAGCTAATAAGAAGGGGTGTCCTAAAGGAAATAAATGAGCAAGGTGATCACAATTAATGTAGATTAATAGACCTTATATTTAATCTGAATGATGACAAATGTTATTCCCATTGCTTTACAATGTATATAGTTCATTGACAAAGTTTGTAGTTAAGACTGACAATAAGACGCACATATCTCCTATAGCAGGGGTCTCCAGCTTGCTGGCTGGGGAATTCTGGGAGTTGAAGTCCGCCAGGCTTAAAGTTGCCAAGATTGGAGACCCCTATCATATAGGGTTAGGTTGTAAAATATTAATGAAAAAGCAGTGACTTTAACTCCAGGAGCTTTGGCCACCTCTTTTCTTTTCTCCTCAGAAGCGCTCAGATTGTCTTGCAAAGCTAGTAAAGTAGAGACTTGAAGGTCTCTGAAAGACAAAGGAAGGGAAAAAGAGAGAAAGCTGCTTCATGATAAATTAGGGACGCTGGGGAGCAACAGAAAACAACCTAACATGGAAAGACAGTGGGATTTCATATGGGACAGAGAAAAGGAAAAGATGAGTGAGTGGCTTGGGTGAGTGAATTTTGGCTGGTAGAAAATGGAGTGAGAGAATTGGTGGGCCAATTTTGTAAAAGAGAGAACTGTTTAGGGGTTGTAAAGGAATAGATTGAGTTTCTGCCCCTGAACTCCCACTTCTACCTTATATTCAGACTCTTACTCAGGTTTTTAATCTCCCTATCCCTATCAGTTAGTCTTTCTATGGAATTTCTTTGACCAAACTCATTATGGGAGACATTTGTGAATGGTCACCCATTACCCGCAGCTATTTTGGAGTAAAAATAACAGGGAGGGAGAAGGAAGGATACTTTGTGAAAGGTTTCTTAAAATTCTCCCCAATGTAGAGATGAGTCCTCTGTTCTAGTACAACACACCTTAAGTATGCAAGAAGATATTTAGAAATGCATGGCAAAACTGGCTTTAATCAGGATGCTATGCATTGAACAATACTATCCCAGATGTCAGCACCATTATGAAATAAAGACAACTTAATGAAGGTAATGCTTTCAGAGCTAGCCAATATTCTTGTTTTCATTTCAGATGTGGATGCCACAGTGAATTATGAAATCTCTAATGGTCACACGATAGTAATTACAGAAGAAGCCATACAGGAAGAAAACGTAAAAACTGTAGAGGACAATGGTTCGTTATCAGCAAAGGCAGCTGTTTCTGAAGAAAAAAAGGAGGATAAAAAAGGTATTTTAAATGCAATGTATCAGAATGTATATGCCCATTTCAAAATACAACCACCCACTGTATGTTATGAAAAATGAAAACAGACCTGTTTATAACTGCAAAGGATAATGCGTAACTCAGTGGAGAAGAGGCAGTTCATTTCTGTTCAGAGGCAGACATTTTTAGTAATACATAAACTAAAAACTTGAGTTCGCTATTGGAATGGGAGAAAAAATGCAAGGTCTTAGAACAAGAGCAGATTTCTGATTGTCCTACAGCAGGGGTCCCCAACATCTGGGCCGCAGCCCACTAGTGGGCTATGAGGAAACAGCAACCGGACTGCAGAAACAGCGGGCGAGTGCACCCGTGCTGACATGCATCTCCACTTGTGTGAGCAGCGGGCGAGTGCATGCCCATGTGCTCCATTTGCATCAGTGGCAGGTGCATGTAAATGGAGCTGTGTGTGAGTTTGCCAGCTGCGCACTCAAAACCATCCCCTCTCTTCCCCCCCCCCCCTCCACCGATCCGCAAAGCTGGAAAGGTTTGGGAACTCTGTCCTACAGTATTACATGGAACTTTGGGTGTTACACAACAAGGATCTATGGGATGTAGTTCAAACCAGGTTTGAAATCAGGGGTGAGCAGTTTCTATCTATCAAGTTAGCATACAGTTTCACACAAGATTATTTGGGATAAAATAGGAGGATAAAAATAAGAAAGCTGGATAGCAATAATACTTTAAAAAAAAACACCTAATAACCTTTGCTGGTATTTTTTGAAAACAGTAGCTGGAGAGTGGGTCGGGGTGGGGATAAAGAGATTTGATTTACTTAAGGAATTTCTGCTCTTTTTCCATTCTTACATTAGTTGATTAATGCATGTTCTCACTAACGTGTGATTTACGAATTATCATTACTCCTTATTCATGTCAATGTGATCGATTTGAAGACAGAGCTCAAATGAAAGAAGGCTAAGCTCAGAATCTTAATAAGCAATTGCTGTATATTTGGCAAGTTAACATGGAATAAAATAATCCTTAGCAAAGCTACTAGTCTTATCCTAGCTTTTCTTAGGCCGTGTGAAAATACCCTTGTACATAGAAGCACACATATTTCCTATGGGACTTGCTGCTAGCTGCTGCAGAGTTAGGTGATCTGTTACAAGATGAATTGTACCCATGAAAATAAAAGAGAAACCTTTTCCTATTTTAGCCAATATTAATGCAGGTTAATGTGCTGCTTTGCTCATTTTAATTTTTTAAAGCGTATACTTCTAATGTTTTCTCTCTGACCAAGTTAGACATTAAAACATGGCTACAATTCTGCTCATGGACATATATGTATACCACAGGTGTCAAACTCACGTCGTCACAGTGGCGTCACATGACATATCGGGACTTTTCTCCTCTTCGCTAAATGGGGTGTGGGTGTGGCCAGCACGTGATGCATCCGGCCCACAGGCCAAGAGTTTGACAGCCCTGATCTATACTGATATCAGGAAAGTTTTATACAAAACAAAATGCCAGATTATGCATTGAAAAAGATTAACAACAACAAATGCAGTTACTCTAAATCCTCATTTTCTTTCACCTCAATGCAATTTTGCAAATTTCTGCTGCAATTTAGTTCATTTTTCATAATGATATCATGTTATAATTTTCACATTTGCTTGATGATGTCAGACAGATGACATGAATTTCCTCAGTGCCATTGCTCTGTGATTCATTGAATATCCCACCCCACCCCAATTGGTAGTTCTAATTATGTTAAGAGCATAGGTGATTAGAGCTTAATAGGCTGGTACAGGAAAAAAGATTTCAAGGGAACGCTTTTACATCTAAACAGCTCTAAAAACAATCCTTCTGAAGCTTATACCATAAATGCTTAGGAACGCTTTCTAGTAGCTTGAGTAGTAATCTTAATGACAATCAAAAAAAGGAAGCTATTTTCATGAACCAGAATAAGAAATGCTGACAATGTTTCATTTGTTGGTTATTTTAGGTAAATGTTTATTGATGGTACACTCAATTAAGGAATTTGTCCTTGATCTTTATTTATAAATCTGATCAGCTTTTCCTAACATATTTAAATTATCCATAGTAGAATCAAACAATACTGTAAATATAAATGAAAGCTATCATACTGATTTATTGTCTTAATCTTTCCTTGGCTAGGAACTTGTTAGAAAATGTTATATTATACAGGTGGTCCTCAATGTATAACCATAATTGAGCTCAAAATTTATGTTGCTAAGTGAGAAATTTGTTAAGTGAGTTTTGCCCCATTTTATGAGTTTTCTTGCCACATTTGTTCAGCGAATCATTGCAGCTGTTAAATTAGTAACACTAATTGTTAACTGAATCTGGCTTCCCCATTGACATAAGCTTGTCATAAGCTTACAAAATGTGATCACATAATCTCAGGATACCGCAACAGTCATAAACGTGGTTCTCAAGTATCTGAATTTTGATCACGTGACCATGGGGAGGTTACAGCGGTCATAAGTTTGAAAAACGGTCATGAGTCACTTTTTTCAGTGCTGATGTAACTTCAAGCGGTCACTTAAGTGTGAACTGTTGTAAGTCGAGAACTTCTTGTAAATGATCTTTCCCTTCCAATAAATGGAGCTGTTTTGCTGAAAGGCATTAGGGCAAAATGGATGTTTTCTACCATGTGTACTTAACCACACTGTATATGTTTGTCTTTCATCTACTAATTGTTTTTAATGGGAATGCTGCTCATCTTTCTCAGGTTGGTGACCAAATGTTGGGAAATTGAGTTAGGATAGCTTAGAGGACATCTTTTAAAATGGTGGCTACTGCCCCAAACTTTGCTGTATATTTGATACATACCAGATTTGATCTCCCTTCATTGAAGGAAGGATTATTTTTGTAAAAAAAATATATCTTTTTGATTCTGCATTGGAGAGCCATTCTGTTGAAATCTGTACTAGACGGTGAAGCGTAGTTTGGAGACCCTTCTTTTTTAAAACAAGAGCAGTCCTTATTCTCAAGAAAGCAGAGCAGCGGGAAGAAACCTGTTTCTTTGTCTAGTTTATCCTTGTTGTCCGTTTGTCAGTTGCTTGTGTTCACTTTCTTCTTTGTAGATAAGCCTCTTCCTAAACGCCTTGAAACGTCAGCCGTGTCTGTTTCTCCTCTTCCTCCTCCTGTACCGCCACCTCCTCCTAAACCTAAACCTAAAGCTAAAAAAGCAGCCATTCTTCCAAAAAATGTTGCTGCTGCTACACCTAGCCATAAAACTAATGAAGTGCCACATGCTAAAAAAAAGGGCAAGCCTCCTTCCAAGCAGGCCTCTGCCCTGCCTGCCAAGCCAACAAGCCGCAGTGGGACTCGAGAAGCTGGTAAGTATCACATGTGGCTTTGAATCCGTGCGGCTTTATTGCTTGCTTTAAATGTTGCAGTGTCTATATTCTCCCTGTGGATAGTTATTAATAAATTGGAATTTATGTTATCCAAATTGGATTTATGTTTATTAATTGTCTTTGTCTGTGATTTTTTCAGCTCACCTTGGCTCACAAAACCCAGTGTTGAGCGTTAAAGTCTAATAGGAAACAATATTTCCCAGAAAATGTGTGCAAAGCTGAACAAAAGCTACAGCTGCATAAAAAAAAAACCACAAGCACATAACATTAGATGGCTGTGAATGATTATTATTAAATCTGTTGTCTTATGCACTGTCTCCATCTTATGTGGGTGGATAACTTGGGGCTTCCTGTACAGCAGCCAGATGCAAGAGCTTATTTGGTGGTTACTGTATTAAGTTCTTTTAACTTAAAAATGCTTGTAAGAATACTATTTATTTCCATCCCTCTCGATCAGCAAGACCTATCTGAAGATATAATAGCATCATAGAAAGACAGTTCTGGGATGGTGTTCTATATAGCAGAGGAGTCCCTGTGGATTTTACTCCGCTAATCGTTGCCGAGTTAGGGGAGGTGCTCATCCCCATTTCAGGGGCCTTTGAGCTAGCGCTGTCCAAACACGTTTACACGTTCATATGGCCAGCATGACATCATGGAGTACTGAAATAGTACCTATTTATTTACTCACATTTGCATGCTTTTGAACCGCTGGGTTGGCAGGAGCTAGAGCAAGGACGGGGAGCTCAACCCATCAGGTAAAGCTCAGGTCTCAAACCTGGGCTTTTGGCAGGTACAGAAACAGGATAAAAAACAGTAAGCGGATTATTTATTTATTTTTGTTTCAAGTTTTTTATTTCTTTACAAAATATTAATGCGTGAACAGTGAGGCACCTGGGTGTCATACGTTCTAATACAAATAAAACTAATAAGAT
Source organism: Pseudoxenodon macrops (assembly GCA_032467955.1). NCBI lineage: Eukaryota > Metazoa > Chordata > Lepidosauria > Squamata > Pseudoxenodontidae > Pseudoxenodon > Pseudoxenodon macrops. The sequence goes on along the minus strand of JANHFT010002960.1, from coordinate 315,027 downwards.
TAAGCATAGTTATTTACATTCAACCAACTTATATATTACTAATAATAATACACATTTATATTTATTATTATTTATTATTCATGTATATTTTGCAAACCATCCTTGTTTCTATCATGTCTGTACATTGCTTAATAATTTTCATTTTGCTCTTCTTGAGCTCTACACATCCATGGCTTTCTCTGTCTTATCCTTCCACTAAAGGTATCAATTCATCCTTCACATATTTAGTTTGCAGTTTGTTTCTCATTTACACTCTATATGGCCAAACTATAATTATTTCTATCAAATACAATTTAGACTTTATAAATGGATTTGAAAATATGCGAGTTCAAAGATCATTTTAAAAATGACATGTTCTCTTTTATTGTTTCTGTACTTTTGATTCTACCACAAATATTTATTAATCTTACTTTCAAAAATGTTTTAGGAATAATCAGGTTGAGAAAACCCTTAGTTTGGTGTTAAAAAGTCCCAGACCCTGTTTTCCTGAAAATAAGACCTCCCCAGATAATAAGCCCAATCAGGCTTTTGAGCGCATGCACTAAAAATAAGCCATCCCCAAAAATAAGCCCTCCCCAAAACACAGCAGCCATGAGATGACCACACTCGCCGCCTCCTGCACCTGAAAAATAATAAGACCTTTCCGAAAATAAGGCCAAGCACTTATTTTGCGGGTCAAAAGAAAATAAGACCCTGTCTTATTTTCGGGGAAACACGGTATGTATACAAAATGGAAAACTTTTTTTTTTAAGCTTATCCTAGAAAAAGATTCCACAGAGCAGTTAGTTAACAGAACAAAAACTTTCAGTTGTACTCACTAGAAGAAACAATGAGAATGCGAGACCATAAATGGGATGTACCAATGGCAGAAAATGATATGATTTTGAAACATTAAAATCAATCCCTTTAGGAGACTGCGGATACACAGCTCTGCTTTCACATCTGAAAAATAAATTTAAATTAGAATCTGTAATCAAAAGCAATTCCTCCAGTCCATCAACCAAGAAAGCATATATTTCTACTGTATTAAAGGGCAGAAACATACCTCTTTCACATTCCTTTGAATTGGCACATATTGCCTAATAGATTAATTTATTGTTCGGATATTTATTTATTTTTTTAAAAACTCTTTGCCAATTCTTCTGTAGTCATTGACATTCCACTTATTTAGCAAGAACAAACAACAGATTTGGCATGCTTTATTTTTCCAGCCTGCCTGCCAAATGCAAGCTCAGCAAAAACAAACATGTTGTTCTTTGCTGATGTTTTTTGCTTGCATAGGGAGTTGTTGCAGGTTATTACAAAAAAAAAAAAGCTTGATCCTTTTACTGTATTCAAGCAATAACCCAAATCAATAGACTCTTTACATTTTAAAATGTATCTTGAATTTTAATGTCACCGGGTCATAACTAGGCACGTGTACATCGAAGTTTCACAATTCCTCCCCAAAAAATGTTTGTTGGGAGAATGTGCCCATTCTATATTAATTGCAATTAATTTCTTCATGTTTATAATTTAAAACGTATTGTAATGCTAAGTAATTAAGAATCCTGATTGGCCCTGATGGACCAGCAGTGCCTAAAACTCATCATTCATGCTTTAGTCCAGAAGCCAATGGCCAGAAAAATAATAATATTCCAGAGTAAGTAGAGGGGAAAAGCATTGCTATTATATTACTATTACATATACTAATAAGTAATTACTTACATACCTTTACATAAGTGTTGTAAGTACCATTTATTTACCTTCAGGCTTTCCATTACAGTAGTACCTTGGTACTCAACTGCTTTGAAACTCATCAAATTTGGTACTCAACACATTTTGATGTGAAACTTTTGTCCCACTACTCATAGTTTGTTTGGTACTCAACAGGTAAGCTAGAACTAGTCATTGTCTGCTGCCTTGTGATTCACTACATTATTCCTTATGGGGAAAGATGCGTTTGGTACTCATCGTTTTTGGTACTCATAGCATCTCCCAGAACCAAATCATGATGAGTACCAAGGTACCACTGTATTAAGGATGAAAGCCTTCCTAGAAATACAAGGTAGGTTAATGCAAACCTTCTGTTACGACAAAAATCTGTTATGCCCTCTTGTTTCAGCTACTTCCTCTAATTTAAAGAAAGGACATGCTTCCAAATCACCATCTCCTTCTTCCACATCATCTCGTTCTAAACCTTCTAAAGAACCGACAACAAGCAAAAGCAGCACAGGGACTCCCAGGGATAAGAAGAAACATGGGAAACCAGTGACGACACGAACACCATCTGATGGGGACATTGCTTCTGCCTCCAGCACGACAGTAGAGAACTTGAAAACCAAAGTGGAACTCTTTAAATCAGAAGAATCCCTCCATATTATCCCTGAAGCTGGAGACACAACCCAGAATAGCACTATGACTGTTCCTCCCCCTCCTCCTGCTGTTCCGGCTCCTCTTCCTCCATCCATACCAACTTTGTCTCCAGGCTGTGAGCCCGCTGGCTTCTCAGGCACAGAACATGCGCCAGTTAGTATTGAAGCAGGCCCATCTGTTCCTGGCACACATTTAAACGATCTTCATATAAAAACTGAAGCAGACAGAGAAAGCTCTTCAAGCAGTGCTGTCTTAGACCATAGCCTGGAGTTTGGGGGAGAAGACACAGAATGGTAAGACTACATGTTTTCAGCTAGTTCTGTAATACTGGAATATTTGGGAAGATGGTGGAGCAACTCAGGTAGGCTTTTGTATACCTTGACTTTGAATTTGGACATGTATCAAAACAGGAAGATATGAGTAAATATAATTCAATTAACACGTTGAATTCTATTTTCCTACTTCCAAGCAGACAAGGAAAAGAACATTAAAATGGCTTGGTTGGACTGATTTGATTCCATTTAAATCTACAAGTTTGTTTTCAAAGTTGCAGTTTTAAGTTTCAAATGTACAAACAGCTCTTTTAGAGATGCTTGCTTGGAAATCGTGACAGAATAGCTCTCAAAATCTGTGCTGAAATGGCACCCTCAGCAACTATTAAAAAGGCAGGTACTAAGTGGAATCCAGCTTAGCATTCCATTTATTGAAAATAGGGTAGCAGGTTGAAAAGAAAGCTAATGGAAATAAATAACAAGCCCATTTGTGAGGCATCAAAGGAAGACTTAAAATGAGTTCAGCCCCTCCCTAATCATTTACAGAACCAGTTTAGAAAACTCAGCCCTTCCCTGGTCATTTACAGAACCAGTTTATAAAGTATCATTTCTGTTCCAGTAGCAGGGTTATTATGCCTATTAAAAGCAACTATTGTTAGTTTGTATGTTATATCTCAATAATTGTCCATCTAAGACCAGCATCAAGGATGTTCCATATGAGGAGAAATATTTACCTTAGGGAGAGTGGATAAAGTTTATGAAGAAGGAAAGTTGTAGTGAGTTGGATGTAAAACAGAGAAAAGGGATTGTGTTGGCTGATAGCATACATCCGGAAAAGATTGTGCATTTTTAAAAAGTACGGTTTACAGTATGTGTATCTTGCTGAATATTTCAAATGAGTACTTTAGTAGTCTGTAAGAATTGACGGAAGGTAATAAAAGCATTATAGGCCACTGAACAATTCAACATTGAACATCCTGACCGGATCAAAGTTGATTCAGCCTTCCATCCTTCTGAGGTCAGTAAAACGAGGAGCCAGATTGTAGGGGTCAATATGCAAACTCTGTAAACCACTTAGAGACTGCTGTAAAGCACTGTGAAATGATAACACAAGTCTTAAGTACTACTGTTATTGCTAAGGAGCCACAGTGAAAAAAAATTATGAAAATTCCAATAGCACTATAAAGTGACAGCAGTTGGAATTAATTTTTTCTGTAGCCCATCTGCTCTTGGCAGTACTTCTAATTATAAATTACTTTAAAATTTCAGGAATGATTTTCATCAGCCTTTCCTAATCAAGTATTCTCCAGATGTATTATACTACAACTCCCAAGAATCTTAGCAAGTATGGTCAAAGGCCATACTGACTAGCATCAAGAATTAAATGGCCCACCTGAAAACCACCAGATGGAGGAAGGTTGCTTTATATGAGCTTAAAGCTGGTCAGACATATGCTTAATATTATATATGACTGATTTTATGAACTTATTTTTATTTCCTTAATTCATCTATATCATTGTGAGAGAAATTTGCCTTCTGTTTGTAAGTGGAAGATTGATTTTTTTTTATTTTTAAGCTTTTAATTTGAAGCATTGGATTTCAAATAAAATTCCTAAAACTAGTAACAATCATATTGATATGTCTGAGTATAGGAAACATTGAAATGTGTTGAGTTTGTGGAGAGCATATTTATAGCTTGATTTATGTTTATTTACAAATCATAAATTATTATCTTACGTATTTTTCCTGGATGGTTATATTTCATGTATGATTGGTCTTCTGTATTTGTTTTTCTAATAGTTGTGCTATCAAAGAAGATCAGGAAAAAGAAATCCCTGAGCAAACTAGTCCTCTTCTGACAGATGAACTTTCTGAAACTTCTGAAGAAAATCCAGAAATTGGAAACAACAAAAATAATCATACCAGTGACTCAGATTCAGATGGGCCTATACTTTATACAGATGATGATGAAGATGATGATGAAGATGCAAGCAGTGAAAGTAAGAGGACTTGATAAGCAACTACTTGTCATTTTAAATGAAGAAATAATTCATGCTGTGCAATTCGTTTTACTTCTGAACCAAAACATCTAGAAAAGTTTCTAAAATGGAGGTTGCCGATCGACTTGTTGCCTTTAATGGAAAGTGATTTCTCACTCCATTGGCAACAGACGCTACATACTTGTTCTAGGGTTGGAATGTCCCTATTGGAGAGTTTGATCCAAGTTCTTGCTATTGTCCTTAATAAGCAAATTGGGAAATATGTGAACTCACGAGTTCATATATTGGATGCATTACTTGGAGCACAATGCATATTTGCAAGCTATATTATTTGACATGTGTTTTGTATATATTCTGCTTCTCTCCTTTGGAATCTCCATCCACAAAGATGGAATCACTTAGCGTCAAAGGCTGAAAATTGGTTTCATTCACACTGTGATTATCCCACAAATGCTGCACTTTCATATTTTAGATGTACACATAAAAAGTTTTAATTTAATGAGCGGCATCTCCATGTAGGGCTAGTAAAGCCACCACCTTTGACTGCTCTAATTAACATAGCTAGGAATATAAGAATCTCCTTTATTCAAAGGACATTCTTACACTCCCAGCCTCGTTAATCACAGTAACTTATTTATATGAGAGCAAAGATAAAAAGGAAATGTATACTAATACCTTAATTTTAAACGTTAATATTTATGCATTAAAGGAAATAGGAATTTGTGTTGAGCTGAGAGATAAAGCTGCCCCTTTCTCCTTATAATCTAGTTCAGGAGTGTAAAACGGAATTTCTTTGAGGGCCGGATCAGCATTGTAGATCTCCTCTGTGTGCTGGTTGGAGGGAGGGGAGAAAGGACGGATGCCCCCTGCAGCACGTTACTGACCAAAATGGGGCACGAGGAGGCTCATTTTCCACTTGGATGGCCTCCTGCAGTATGTTGCCAGCCAAAATGGGGTGCAGGGGGACCTTGTTCCCCCCCATACCCCCGTACCCCATTTTGGTTGCCAGAGGCACCATGGGCCAGTCCTTTGCTATTTCTAGGCCAACCCTGTGGGCCAGATTCTGATCTAGCTAGTGAGGTTCACGTCTGCTTCTAACTGCAGAAATTCAGCCTAAAAACTGGAAAGCCATGAGTTCTTGTCCTGTCTTAGGCACAAAACCAGCTGGGTGACCTTGGGCTGGTCATTCTCTCAGCCCTAGGAAGCAGCTAATAGCAAACCACTTCTGAAATGTTGCCAAGAAAACTGCAGGGCCTTATCCAGGCACTCTCCAGGAGTCAACATTGATTCAAGGACACCCTCTCTGTTCTGTTATCCTCCAGATTCCTAACTAGAATATTCTTATCAAATTATTTTATAAGCATTTTGGGAGGTGGGGTGGAGGAGATTGAATGTTCTAATTTTATCTTAGTTGGCAGATGAGTTCTAAGACATTAACATATTATAAAGGAAACATGATTTTGATATGAACTAAAATTGCCCCACAAAAAGGGACAAAAAGTTAAAAAGAAGGTTTTGGTTTTTTTTAAATTCATGTACTGAAGACCAAAATGTGGCTGGAACTTGACATGCTTAAGTGTGAGCACTAATTAATTTTAAAAATTCATTCTCTATCCAGGCTCTTTAGCAAGTAAAATACATCGTAGGGATACTCTTGCAATCAAACTTGGCAACAGGCCATCCAAAAAAGAACTGGAAGATAAAAACATCTTACAAAGAACATCTGAAGAGGAGAGACAGGAACTCAGACATCAGATCGGCACAAAACTAGTGAGGTATTGGCTGGGAGAAAAAAGGGAAAATAATAAAGAAGCTTCAGGCATAGGAAAAACTGTTTCTCGGCTTTTTGAATAGGTGATATGAAGTCAATAAATGACCACTATGATAATTAATTTATAATCCTGCAGTTCAAGTGTGCACACTTTTTCTATTCAAGCTAGACCGAATACCTAAGCCCCCACTCCACATTGCAAACAAATAATTGCAGGCAAGTTTTGCTTAATTAGACAATTCACAGGTTCTTTTGATTACAACAGTTATGCTACTTGCCATGAATCCAAGATAATTTTGTCTTGAAAGGACAGATTTTTTTAAGCTAATGTTATTTATTTATTATTTATTAACAGAGTTGGAAGGGACCTTGTAGGTCATCTAGTCCAACCCCCTGCTCAAGCAGGA
>JANHFT010002960.1:295793-306346 GCA_032467955.1 Pseudoxenodon macrops | reverse complement strand
TGCAGGTTATGAACAGTTCTGGAGAACCAGTAGCAGAAAATTTGAGTAGTTCAGAGAACCGGTAAATACCACCTCTGACTGGCCCCGCCCCCATCTATTTTCTGCCAACCGAGTGAGTCCCAGCTGATCGGGAGGAAACAGAGTTTTTACAGTATCCTTTCCCTGCCACGCCCACAGAACCGGTAATAAAAAAATTTGAATCTTACCACTGGTCATGTTGATAGGCTAGAACTAGTGATTTACTGAATCTGAGTATTTGGCACATCTACTGCATAATTTGCTACGGTACTATTTATATACCAGATTAGAGCTAACATTTACTTCATCCACCCAAAATTAATATCAAATTTCCAAAACAGCCAAACAACAAATGATTAAAAGTGGATAGGAATTACATACAGAAATATATGATGGGCCACTATTGAGACGTGTTCTGCTCAACTGTAACATGCAGTGAGAGATCCTAGCTCTTAGTTCATTAATCTTGAGATGCACAGACACAGTTTAAGGATACCTGAAGGTGTCATAAATTCTCCCCCTTGTATCTGCTGGCAGCTTTCTAGATGAATAGCAAGAGATTTACTATCCTGAATGGCAATCAATGAGGCAGATTGGCCATCTTCACTAAGTCTGTGCATTACCATTCCCTGAACAGTACAGGCTGCTGGAATTATATAAATACACAGAGATAGTGCAAGTAAAAACAGAAGCTGTGATTATATTTCTACCGTTAGAGCAATGATGGACAGGAAAGTTCTTGCACAGTCAAGAGTTACCAGAAATTGAAGACAAGACCACAGGTATGGTGGCATAGGCTAACCAATCTCAGCTTGTTTGCTTCACTCTGTTGCTTCTCTTTGTTCATTCCACTTGTCTCAAATATATCAAAGGTCTCAAATATGTAAATCTTCTCACCAGTACAGTCCTTGGAAGCTCCTACCCTTCCATTGTATAAGGCGTGAATGGTCCTTTCTAAATTGAGATAAACTTGGGAGACACCACTCATGTTCTTACCAACTTACTCAGTATATCTGTTTATACCATATGGCTTCAGAAAAGGAAGACAAATTTATGCCGATCAAGAAGGATGAGAGAGAAAGGAGAAAAATAAATGATTTTTTCTCCAACACGTCATTAGATAGAATAATCATTTTAGTACACATAGCTTAACTATTGCTCCCTTGGAAGGCTCTCTATTTGAACACTAGGAATAGAAATGAATGGAGGCTGCCCTCTATCTGTTCCTCATACTATGACTGATCATAGAAATGACAAGACTAGTTTAAGAAATGAAAAAAAACTTGGAATGAATTTAAAATATTAATGAGCATTATTTTCCTACATTGTAACAAGTCTGTCACCTATTTATCATGCCGTAACTATGCCTCTTGTTTCTTCTTTTATCTGTAAATAGAAAAAAATGAAGAAGAAGAACAAGAAGCTAAAAGAGAACTGAAGCGCAGTCTCAGCCGAAAGGTAAATTAAATGTTTTGTTCAACAGAACATCCTTTGCATTTTTTCTTTATTCGTGTCGGAGACACAAATATAGACGTATAACATTCAACACTGAGCAAACAAAATGGGTATAAAATAGCTAGTAGAAATATAGCATATGTAAAAAGTATGTAAAGTACAGGTAGTTCTCAACTTACAACAGTTCATTTAGTGACCATTCGAAGTTACAACAGCACTGAAAAAAGTGACTTATGACCGTTTTTCACACTTACGACCATTGCAGCATCCCTACGGTCACGTGATTCTGATTCAGATGCTTGACAACTGACTCACATCTATAACTATTGCAGTGTCCCAGTGTCATGTGTTCCCCTTTTGCAACCTTCTGACAGGCAAAATCAAAGGGGAAACCAGATTCACTTAACAGCTGCGTCACTAAATTAACAACGGCAATTATTTACTTAACAAATGCAGGAAAAATTGTAAAATGGGGCAAAATTCACTTAACAAATTTCTCACTTAGCAACATAAATTTTGGGCTCAATTGTGGTCGTACGTTGAAGACTACCTGTATATAGGATTAAACCTAACTGACCTTAAGGCCGCATTGACAGCATTTTCTCTCGCCAGCACGAGGTCTTCCTCCATACATGTACACAAAGACATCCTTTGCATTGCCAACTGATAAATGCTGGAGAAGGCCCTGGAAATTTTGTTCTCTGAGGAAAAAATTGAATGAGTTGGGTGAGACATTTTAATGGAGAGAAGGCAGGGGTGGGTTTCTACAGGTCCAGATAGGTTCGCTAGAACCGGTTGTTAACTTTCTAAGCAGTTTGGAGGACCGGTTGTTAGAAGAAATCTCCTTTTGTTTTTTTCCACTTTACAGGGTTAATCCTGAAATCTTTGCTCAAGAAAGTGTGGTTGACTGAGTCCATTGATTTGACTTCTGAGGGGAAAAAACTAAATTCTAGGGATTTCTTACAATGCAGGATTGTCCTGAAATCAAGCGGAAGCTATGATGCTTTATCAGTGAATTTCCTTTTATCAACATTATTTTACCTTTGCGTTTAATCTTTTTTTATTCTATGCCCTGTCTGTTTTCTATGGTGTTTGTAGTAGGTTAACCCTAACCTCCAGATTCTTTGGGAGAGAGTTTATTAAATTTGATTCTTTGCAGCTTAGTTTGAGACCAACAGTGGCTGAACTTCAGGCACGAAGAATCTTACGATTTAATGAATATGTGGAAGTAACAGATTCACCAGATTATGATCGACGTGCTGATAAACCCTGGGCAAGATTAACACCTGCAGACAAGGTAAGAGGCATAAATCTTGCATGAATTGAATATAAGTGAGTGAATGAGTGAATGAATGAATGAATGGCTAAAGAGCTGAAATTTTAAATACATTGTCTTTCTGTATCTCAAAATAATTCTCCATTAATTAAGATTTCATGCACCTTCAGACATTATTTCTTTTAATGTGATTGTTCTAGAATTATTTAAAAACAAATTGTACAGTTCTGTTCAGAAGGAATAGTGCACTAAATCTGGCTCCCTTGCCTCTTGAGTAATTATTTTTCATATCATAGTATTTGTGGAATGTTGGAATATAGGTAGTCTTTTGTTTGACAACTGTTCATTCAGCGATTGTTCAGAATTACAGTGGTGCTGAATGAAGGGACTTACAAGGCCCTGAAGTTACAACTGTTGCATCACTGCTGCACTCCAGTCACATAATGAAAATGCAGGCACCTGGCAATTGCCCACCCTTATGAGCGCCAGTATCTCTAACTAACTTAACCACCACTTGTTGAGTTTATGCCAATAACATTATGCTTCAGTGTATCTTTTGTTTTGTTTATTGTTTCCAGTCTTGTGTTTTATTTATCTCTCTAGAGTAGAAGATGGTGACATTCTAGGAGCAGTTTGTTCTGAGATGTAGAAATGTAGACAGATATTTTAGGCCTATGTTAATTGTACATTTTATATATCATTCTACCAGAATGATATATAAAATAATTCTGAATTATTCCTCAGCAATGGTTTGATAGATTTGAAACTCAGGGTAACTTTGGAGACGTCTCTCTATTTTGAGTAGTTGTTTTCTCTTAATATACTCTTAAAGTATATTATGTTTCCATAATATACTTTATGGGTAAGTTTGAGTTTTGCTTTTTAATTAAGCTTGAAACAGTATACTGTCCAATTTCACATAGTAAAATATTCTATATAAAGTAAATATAGAATCACATATATAAATTGAACAAAGAAATAAAACTTAATGTAAGAAGAGAAAAGGCAAGTTAGCTAATAAGGGTAAGTATTAAAAGGGGATGCAAACTACGGTATTATCCTTCAGAGCTTTTGACTAGCTCCCATAAACTCTTAGAAATTTAGCCAATGGTTAGGAATTATGAAATTTGACTCCCAAAATGTATTTTGCCATGTTTTTGAGACTGATCACTTTGTATTTTGCCATGTTTTTGTGACTGATCACATTTAGGTATTTATGTATTTCCATTTAAGACAATCTGAGTTTACACTTGTATTTTCTTTCATCAGGCAGCAATACGGAAAGAATTGAATGAATTCAAAAGCACAGAAATGGAAGTACATGAAGAAAGTAGACAGTTTACAAGGTAAAAAACTATTCATGCACAAATAGCAAACTCTTAAAATAAGTTGCTCCTGAACTCTTCAGATCATTTATTGTTTATAAAATTCACTTGCATATCATATACCCTTCACTTAACATACTGATATTATGTCCAAAAGCTGATATCTTAAAATTGGCAGTGATTTAGCTAAAAATACATTCTGTTTTGCCTTTGGTCTGACAATATAAATGCTGAGCAATTATTTGATTGGTCAAGAAAATAGTCATTTCTGTGATAGGAAGAACAGTAGTGTGAATGTAAGGGGATAGGCAATGAATTTGTGGGGGGGGGGGGATAACAGGCTCCCACAGTGGACTATAGAATGAAGATTGCATTATCTTAGCATTATCTTGCTAAGATGCTGAATTCATAGGAATAAAATGCTTAACTTTTTGCTGCAGTTAAAATTTTATGGAGAGTTCTGTTTCTCCCTAATCCAAATAAAGACCACAAGATCAGTATAAATAACCAAGGAATTGTTGATAAATTCCTAAGTTAATGTTTTTTAAAATCTTGCTTTCATATGTCACAATAAAGTGGCAAACAAATCTGTTAGAAAAGTTCAAAACCCCTATATATCTTAACAAAATTAGTTCTCTTCTACTTTCCTTTTTAGTGGATTTTTACTCCTGTGGTTTACCATTTGGTTGATTGGTAGACTGGCAGGAGTATAATTGTGCTAGGAAAGAGAAAAGAACTTTCAAATCCTAATCTTCCTCAGCACAGTTTAGGAGTAGGCTTTGGGTATGTACATGTTGGTGTGTATATGTGCATATATGGGCTGCACATTCAGCACTGCATGGAATCTTCGGAGCTATAAAGAGCTTAACATCTTAAATGAATATGGTATCAACAATATTCAGTGTGAGAAGGCAAGTGGATAATACTGAGTTGCTATATTGCTTGTCAGATGCATTCCCATTCTGGTGTTTACATAGACTTAAAAATTTAACAGCAGTATTAGTCAGACTTGAATATGCTTTTGAAATATGGATTCAATCAATTTTATAAAGAAAGTGGTATGTATGGTATAGGTATTGTGTGGATGTTTTAGAATTTGGAATTTGAATATTTGAACTTTACAATTGTTCTGATCTTTCTTGTACCTTGAGGATGAGGAAAAAAAAACATTTTATTTCTCACCTTCAGGTTTCATCGTCCTTAAGTGTTGAAAATACTCTGCTGTTGAGCACAACTATCTTTCCTGAGGAAAGTCCTCCATCTTGAAGCCCAGAGTACATCACAACTGAAATGTCTGCAGCACCTTAAAACCTGAAGTTACTCTATGTTGTGGGTCCTCATATTTAACAAAAAGAGACAGCTAGAAGAGATACAGAAAAGAATATAAAAATGGCCATTTAATATGAATGTTTACTATTTTGTTCTGAATAGAAAATCTTACTGTTTTTTCCCCTTAACCAACAGTTAACTGGGGTGAACAGACAGGAAGGAAGCACAATCCATTTTCAAATAGAATGGGAACACACATAGCTGAACTATTATTTGTGGGCCAACTGATATACTTAGAATAAAAAAAACTCTTCATGGAAGTAAGTTTATACTATATTAAGAGACTGGATTACTACAGCAACATGAAAAACCAGGAATGTGAACAATTCTCTTTCTGTCTTCCAGTATGTCTTTTTTGGAGCATTGCCAACTCTACTTCTTATAAATAATACAGGAATTTGATGTAATATGTGACTTTGGCAGTAATTAGTACAATTCACAGTTATGTTCATGATTGTATGATTATGACCTCTAAAATGTCCATTGGGGATTGCAGTTTTCAGTACAACTAGATTATATGAGTTGTACAACATTAAAACTGCTAAGTGCATCTTTATTATTTAGGACTACAGCACAAATTCCTTTTTTTTAATCTGATAAATTTAACAGAAGCACCAAGGGTTCTCTCTAATCATGAATCAATTGAAAAATATGTTTAGAAAATAAAAAAATGTGAGACAATAAGAATGCTGTGAAAAGAACTGATAATCTTTCATCTTGCTTGATCTGACAATAGTGATAATCAGATTTTCAAACCAAACTCAAAAGTCAACAAAGATGAAATACATGTGGATATTTCCCCCCCCTCCCCGTTTTGATGGTCGCGCTACATTTAATTGGTCCTTAAATCAGTAAGAACAATGTAAGATTAAGAGGATGATTTATATTGAAATCAGGATTTATTTCTATCAGAATAGGAAAGGTCATGACAGGAGTTTTTTGGGGGGAGGGGAAGGGGGCTGGCAAATAACATAAAATAAATTGGCATTACATTGCTATGTTTGGGACTACGGTAAATCTTCATTGTAACAAACTAAAGGAATAGAAGAAGGTGTCCTTTACACTGAAATGGCTGTTCAAAGGCACACAGGAGTTTATGCACAAGTAAAAATGTCAATATACATACAATATGTACGACGACAAGCAGATTTTTGTTGAATCTGAACCATATCCAATTAGTTTGAAGTTTTACTGCACTTGAAAATAAAACTCCTGCAGACACAAGCCTTCCCTCCTTGAGCACACCACCTGCCCATGGATGGATTCCTACTGTAACAGTGCTTTGTTTGTCTTTCCTTTGCTTCTTTGACATCACACCGGTCAGCCTGGGGAATGGGAGCCTTGCCCACATTTATTTTTGTTCAATCTATCCCAGCGGTGAAATCTACTTACCTTCCCTACTGGATCGGAAGCACACAGAAGCGTCACACACACTTTTTCACCCTCTGCACAGGTGCAGAAGGCTTTGCGCAAGCGCAGAGGGTGAAAAAACTCGGAAATGGTGACGTTCAGGTGGGTGGGCGGAGCCTCGCACAATGGCCGCCACTGGTTCTCAGAAACACCGGCAGCCGCTGCTACCTACTCACTTGAACCAGACCGAGTAGGTAGCATTTCACCACTGATCCATCCGTCTACTGTGGAGAAGAGGGACAATGGAGATCTCCAAAAGGAATAGTTCTTCTGTTCCCCAAAGAACCTGTTGCATTGAACATCTCCGTGCTAAGGAAGCCAAGGGACAAAACAGAACATACAGAGTTAGGGAACACGTATCAACTCTTATTAACCTAGAATTTGAAATATTTCTTGATGTTGACTAAAAGCATTCAGTGTTGCAGTTTCGCAGCATTTGGAATGATTCAGGTTTTGTCCCTTGCCTTAGCAAGTCGATGGCACGCTTTAATGGGAAAGGGACTTGCTGCTGTAGACATCTATTAAATCCTCCTTTAGGACCATGAGAAAACTACCAAAAGGGGCTTTAAACTTACAGCCTTCGTTGTGTGTGTGGTTATGTGGAGCAAATGGGTCGGTCTACTTTTATATTATCTTGTAACTGTATTTGTGAATATCCAATTAGCATAACAGTAAAAGGTGGAGTGCTTTATTATGTTGGTCCTAAATATGGTGGCTTATTATAAGCCGATGACATTGTTTACACTAAAAATTGTCTTATATTAGCACTTATTTATCCTTTTAATGTACACAGTAAAGCTTAAGGACCTGAAATACACAAGGGCATGTACTGCAGTATTACAATATATGTGTATTATTTATCCTTTTTAAAGTCTGTACATACTACCATTTATTTTTGTCCATGTGTTCTCTTTAGTTCCTAATGATAAAAGATATGTATTTTTTTCAGCAATAAATGATCTCTGTCATGATTTTTTTAACGTCAGAACTTTTATTCCTTTCTTTTATTTGAGAAATTAAAAATTTATCAGAATTATTATATATGTGTGTACTTAGAAATAAGACCTACTGAGTTTACTGAGAGCTCCTAGCCATATGTCTATATACCAGTAAATGTATACAGCATTATGCTTTAAAAAAATTTTTTAATCAACCTAAATGTGACTGATTTAACACAACAGAGACTGTTCAAACAGGACTATTTGTAACAACAAACTGAAGATTCGAACTAGGCTTAAAACGATTAAAATAAAATAATCTGGAAGCCTCTCCCCTAATTATTTGATTTTAATCTTCTTAAGCCTAGTTCGAATATACCGGTAAATGTATACAGCATTATGTTCTAAAAAAAATTTAAACCAACCAATGTGGCAGATTTTCTTTTCCGTGTGGTAGTTAAACAGGATCAGAATAGATTATTATGTGGATGAAAATGTCCAGATAAGGCTTTAGGTTAAAAGTAAAATGATCTTGAAGAACATATTTTTTCTGCACTGCTGCTAAGAAAACCATGGATATGTCCACATAGTCTACGCTAAGGCTACTTTATTTGGGCAGAAAAAATCCAGATAACCACTGATACCATAGATCTGTTTTGCCTTCCTGGGGTCATCTAATGATTATCCAAATGTTTGCAGATTTTATAGATGGTTTCAGCTATGGTACCTTTAATAGATCCAGGACTCAGACTCAAATGAAAAGATTCCTTCGTGCTTTCGGAGTTTGGATGTTTGCTTGCAGATATTTCATTAGCCAACTATGTTGAAGATATTGTTGATAGTATTAATGTGTCCTCTCCATTTGTTCCTTGTTCCAAGACCAGAGAGCACCAAGGACTCTACAGTTCAACCCGGAAGTACATATAGTATAGTTCTATTGGAATGAAATTGAAAGAGTTATTCTCCATTTTTCCTATTTTTACAAGTTACAAAAATATAGCTATGCAGCACCATCCACAGACTAGCGGTATATTTTAACTTACAATATTGTGCAGTATTGGAGGAGTATTAAAACTTTTTTAATTGTAATATCCAATTTTAACAAATTTTGGTTGTGATATAAAGCTAAACAATTAAGAATTGGTGTCTTCCCTCTTTCTTTTTTGATTGCTTTTATTTCATCTTTTTACATTGTAATATTTGAAGGTAAGATACAGTCTGAGATCCTGTCTGGTCTAAAAATAGGAATATATGTAAGCAACCTACTTTGATGTTAATATTATAAAGGAACTCCTGTAAATATTCAAACTCATAGTTTAACTTTTTAAAGTTACTTTTAACTTTAGAAGTTCTTTACACATAGGTCATATATCTATCATGTAAGTCTAAGCAAGATGAGTGACATATAAATTTACTAAATAAATAGTAAAGATCACTTTAGTACAGTCAAACTCAAAAACAAAACAAAAGCAGATCATGCCACACAAACCTCTTGCATCCTTTGACAAAGTAACTAAATTATAGTGGGCCAGCCAAATTTGTGGACATACTATATATTTGACTTCAGTAAGGTATTTGACAAGGTACACCACAGCTTACCTTTTGGTAAGATAGAAAAATATGGAATAAACAGCATCATCACCAGATGATTCATAGCTGGCTGATCAACCACACTCAATGTATGGTGCTCATTGGAATTACATCTACATGGAGGGAAGCATGCAGTGGAATACCACAAGGCTCTACTTAGGCCCAATAAGTTTTCATCTTATCTTCATAAAACAATCTTCATAAAACAATTTAAATGAGAGATAGAAAGGGAACTCATCAAATTTGCAGACAACACTAATCTGGAGGAAATATCCAACACTTTAGAAGATAGGCTCGTCAAGATTTGAACACTGGGTCCTAGCCAACAAAATACAATTCAGTGATGAGAAAAATAAGATTGTATACTTAGGCAAGAAAAGCCAAATGCAGAGGTATAGAATAGGTGATACCTGGCTTAACAGTGGTAACTGAGGGGATCAAGGAGTCCTAGTGAACAATCCAGCAGTGTGCAGCAGCTGCCCAAAAAGCCAATGCAGTCCTACTCTGCACTCCCAAAAGGACAGCATCAGGATCATGTGAAGTGTTAGTACCACTTTATGCTGCACTGGTAAGGCCACACTTGGAATACTGCATCCAGTTTTGGTCACCACAATACAAAAAAAGTATGTAGAGACTCGGAAACCGAGTACAGAGAAGAGCAACAAAAAGAGAGGACAGGAGGCTAAAGCATAGGTTGAAGAATTGCAGGAACTGGGTATGACTAGTCTAACAAAGAGGACTCAGTGTGACAAAATAGCAATCTTCCAATATTTGAGAGGCTATCACAGAGACAAAGAGTTGACCTACCCTCCAAAGCACCTGAGAGCAAGACAAGACGTAACAGATGGGGAAGCTTCACAAAGAGAGATCCAAATCTAAAATTAAGTAGAAATTTCCTGTCCGTGAGAATAATCGGGGAAATGGCTTGGCTTCAGCAGCAGTGGGTGCTCCATCACTGGCGGTTTTTATAAGAAGAGACTAGACAGCCATTTGTTCCGATTGTCTATTTAGATTATTAAGTCATCCAGGTCATGGTTGTCCCAAAGGTGCTTTTTTCAAGAGGCAACTGGACTTTCTGGGTTTTCTTTGAAGACATTTCGCTTCTCATTCAAGAAGCTTCTCCAGCTCTGGTTGGGTGGTGGGAAATGGAAGCATCTTTCCAGAGCAGAAGAAGCTTCTTGGATGAGAAGTGAAACGTCTTCAAAGAAAAAC
>JANHFT010002960.1:269014-287049 GCA_032467955.1 Pseudoxenodon macrops | reverse complement strand
AATAACATATTGTAGAAATAATGTAGAGTTTGTAGTCTTATCTTGGAAAGTTAGCCCTTTCCTAGTAGCTCTCACCTCCAGAATCTAGATACATAAAAGTTAGGATTTGGAGGGAGGGAGGGAGGAAGGAAGGATTAAGCTTGGATCAAGCTTGTAATTTATCAGACTGCTGAGCAGGAATGAATGAGTTAAGAATATATACATTATCTATAAGAAATTCACATATCAAACATGAATTAACATAGGTACCATTACCAACCCCTCAATGGCACCAAAAATTTTGTTTGGTTTATTACCTGGCTTAGTATTTTGGCTTCTGCACGTTTCATTGACCCACTTAACTCATTGTTTTAAAAAATTCATTAGTTCCATGTATTTTTTATAGCTTAAATCAATTAAAGTGTCTAAGAAGACAGGAATCCCAATAGACGTTTTGCCTCAGAGAGGACCTACAGCCAAACAGACTGAGCAGATGCAAAGGATTAATGACTCTGATTTGCCAAGAATATCCACACAGCCACGCTCTAAGGATGAGAGTAAGGAGGATCGGAAAGCTAGGAAACAAGCTATCAAAGAAGAGCGAAAAGTAAGTTTTATTTGAATTTTAAAAAATAAATGTATTTAATTAATTAACTTTATCTCTATCTCATCTCTAAATGGCACACAGTATGCAGAGTGGGGGGGATTCCTGGGTTTGTTTGTTTTTACTGTTATTGCAGTGAAAAGAAAAACTGAAGATATGTGCCCTATTTTAAAAAGTATGAAGGGAATTATTAACGTCTGAAGAATTAAGCATCGTTTCAGTGCATTAAGCCTCTTCTGCCAAGAGTTCTGAGACAGATATTGCTGAAATTGTATCTGTAATGCCGATTGCTTTGAGAACACTTTCATGAAGCGATACATTCATATTGCAAATTATTTCCCCATTAGGAACGCAGGATAGAAAAGAAAGCAAACAAGTCGGTCTTCAAGCAAGAGAAGACAAGGCAAGAGAAAGAACTGCTTAACGTGAAACAGAATCTTCAAGGACTCAAGCTGTCATAATGGAAGAACTGCTTCTTGTTAAGGACTATGGCCATTTCCTTCTGGTTGCTCACTGGAAAAAATACTTTTGATTTAACACACCAGAAGTGTAAAAATAATGACAACGTGTTTAAACATGTCTAACCACCAGCGTTTTTATTTACATGTAAACAGTTTTTTGGTTACAGCAACAGTAAAATCAGGGTAATGTATTTCTATTTTCACAGCAACAATAAAACCCCTTTTCGAATTCATCTGTCACCTTTCATTATAATAAAAGTAATTCACTTTTATGTTTTAAAAAAAAGCCCAGTAGCTTTTTATGGCACTGAATGCTAGCCAATCACCAAATTCATTGAGTGCTGTTTACATGCCATGGAGATGCACATGCTTTGTTGGTCATTAGATGTTTCTCTTTTTAACTATGTCAGCAATGACAAAGTACGGGAGCAAATGGGCATTGCGCTAATACCTGAGAAAATGCAGGAGAAACACCTAAAGCCCCCCTCCCACACACAGAAATACCTTTGCCTGCATCAATTTTAACACAGGTAGCAAGCACCCAATGGAAACTGAAGCAAAGATAGCAAGACACAAGAAATGCAGACATGAAAATTGCCCCGTTGGACCCGGATGCAACATTTGATATACAAGACGACAGTCATCAAGTCAAAAAGCAGACCCTGCACCTGTGGGAATAACGCTAGGAGGATGAATTTATTTTTATATTTCTTGGTTGCTGTATACAGAAGAGAGATTCAAGGAAAATTACTTGGCTGAAGTTAAATTTAAGATTTTACAGGAATCTCTAAAATTTCATATTAATGGGATCCATTTTGGCACTGCTCTTTAAAAAGCTGTCTTTAAAAACAGCTTTGAAACTAGCGAAAGGTTCCATATTTATTTATTAAATTTCTATCCTCCCTTTATTATTGTACCAGTAAGGCAGCAAAAATGCATAAAACTCTGCATCATTACATGATGGGTGAACTGTCTTGTGTCATAATTGTTTAATTGGTCAGCCAATGACATTTCACTTGGAATCCTGCAAGCAAGGGAACTAGACACCAGAAAGTCAGCTATTAGGTTCATCTGTATCCCTGAAAAAAATATTAAAGATAACTTGAAAGCCCTGCGCTATGAAATGAGTTTGGATTCTGAAGACAAAGCCACAGGTATGAAGTACCCAAAGCATAGCTATTTTGAATGTTGGGTAACTATATCACAGTGAAACAATTTGACTGTTTTTATATAAAAGTATTTCAAATTAGTATCTTTGCATGATGTGTTTAGAAGTATCTGTAGCCTTTATTCAATTACTATCTGATGATAAATCCCATGCAGTGATGTAACTGCGTTAAAAAAATATGTCGGCTTAGCTAGCCATTGTTGACATGACTCCCTTCCCCCTTGATGGTTTCTTAGGAGAGAGGCAAGCCTAACTGTTTAGCACTCTTGCTTTTGGATACCAAAGCAATAGAATAAGGATAGCTTAAGAATTTTTGTAGCTCAGGGTTGAAATGAGGGGTCCTTGGTGCTCTCTGAGCTTAGTTGTTTACTTGCAGAATTGAGAACAAACCCCACACCCCACTAGTAGTGATAATGCTAATTTGAGTAATGAAATGTCTGCAAGCAAACAACCAAGCTGAGAGGGCACCAGGACCCTTCAAATAATTTTAAGTTCAGCATAATGTAAAGATTGTAAAGAATTAAAGTATAAGTGCACAATTAAGAATATTTAATTTACTCCTGTACTATGCCCTATATTTGGACTATGATGATTAGCCATACTTAATGGGAATAGATAGCTAGTTATCACAAGGATTGTGTATAATATATTATATTATTCTCTAATATAAATGCACTGACATTAGCTAGTTTTGCAAATGATGCTAAGGAAACTGATAATTTTTGAATAAGCCACAGTGCCAAAGCCGAAAGCCAAATAAACTCTTATGTTTTAGTATGCTCTGTCATACTCTGATAATTTCAGATGGATTCCTAATCAGTTTTTCAATAGCCCCACAAACTATTTATTTTTGTAAACTGTTGTACCTTGAGAGTATTGAATTAAAATTTGGGATAAAAATATTTTAAATGAGTGACTGTTTCAGCATATTTATTTAGTGTAATTTAAAGAAATATCTACACTACTTGGCATGTAGACTCCTATTCCTAACAAGCTATCTCAAGCAACATTTGTTAGGCTTCTTTAGAATCCTAAAAGCAATAAATATGTAAATTACTTGCTGCAATATTTTATTTTTTAAGGTATCTGTGTTCAAAGAAATCTGTACGTTGAAAGAAAATTCCTGAAACAGCCCCTGCAAGATGATGCCATTGATTTTGTCAGTTTTTATCTTAAGCTTCTGAGGATTTTACTGCATCCTCTGCCTCAAAATTACATTAAGAAATTCAATGGAGAAGGTTCAAGACATCTTTCACTTTTAAAGCTATAGACATATATAACCTAAGAAATATAAAATGGACTGTTCTTGCAATACAATTCATAACCATATTAAGTCATATTCAGCCACAATGGGCAATCCTGTGTGTGCAGATTTAGAATTACTATAGGTTTTATTGAGTACTGGAACTTTCTTTTAACTCAACTAGGGTATACTATTCAGTTACTCCTTCATAGCAGATATAAGTTCTGGATACTACATATTAATCTATGTCCTTTGTACTTAGGATGGATGCTTAAGACTATATTTACAGAGATATTTGAAAACTGCTTATACTTTAACAATAAATAGTAATTTTTCCTGTTCCACACAGAGGCTGGAGCACCAAATTTGTTTCTTTGCGACACCTGTGGAAGGCATTTTGCACTGGAAGCACTGGTAAAATAAGAGCATTATTTATGTATTTAAATGATAAAAGAAAAAGAAACGGTGCCTGTTTTAATCAAACTCACTCAATGAACATCTCAGAAACAAGTGAAACAAAAGGAAGATGCTTAGCAGGAAGATTGATGACAATTGTACTGAATTATGCAAGCAAAACAAAAGCCTTTGTAAAGCACAGACTTGTTCATCAAAGTGTATAATTCTGTACTAAATGTGAGAGTGTTGATATATTCCAACTCTGGAAATTCATGTTTATTGATTCATAATTGGGATTCAAAATCTTACAATCCACTTAACAGCTGATTCACTTAACAATCACGGCTCACTTAATGACTGTCTTGCTTAGTCAAAGAAATTCTGGTCCCAACTGTGGTTGTAAGTCAAGGACTACCTCTAACTACCTATTAGGGAAGGGAAACCCCAAGCCCTTAATATTTTAATTGAGGGGGGGTGTCTAAGTCATGGATTATAAATCTTTCCAGCATCTGTATCACAATTGAGATAAATTTAAATAGAACATTTGGAGTCACTAACTGCACATGGCACCTATAATTAAGTGATAAACAAAGTGGGATATAAACCTGATACAAACAGATTAAAAATAGCCACCGGCTCAGTTTCTCTCTCTGATACTTCCTAACTGTTAAACTGGACTCAAAACAGATTAGCCAATTAGCCTACCAAAAATAGTGATTACATGCCATGAATTGAGGCAGACAGAAGTAACCTGTAATTTTGTGTGACAGACAAGTACATTATTATTCCCAGTTAAGCATCAAGATACTGTAATACACTAAAGGTTGAAATGATCATAATCCCCCCCCCCCGCATGTGTGTGTAGAAAGAATTTGAAGTACAATCAATATATGACTGCGCTAGTTTAGCAATGTGACCATATGACTTTTCCTTTCCCTTAGGCAAGGCACAATCCGATATGCAAAAAAGTTTTCAACAAGAAGCGCAAGCCGTTTAATTCCTCGAAACAACGACTACAGGGAACTGACATCCAAACAGTGAAAAAGAAGCCACCCGCGAAGGTAGACCTGTCAACACCATTCCCATGTTTTCATCAATATGTTGTAAGAAATACCAAAGTCTTGCCATTGAGATGACTTGCTACAATAGAGCTGGAGAAAGGGTTGTCTGGATTCTTTATGTAGGCTGGGGCTGTCCTAATACAGAGATTTGGAAGATCCCATAACATTTATTACTTGATCACCAACATGCCTGGAATTACAACCTTTTGTTATCGGATATAAAATGGGGTGAACATTATTTGTCTTCTGCTTCCCTGCCAACATTCACTTGAAATAAATGCTGTTAACAGGAATAGCATTAGGGGCTCATCACTTATTAGCAAAGAGGCGACCTTTGTATTTCCAGGCCTAGAAATATAAACTTTAAGGTTGCACCATTTTTGCCTCATCCATGTAGCTGCTATCAGGATTCAATCATGTTCTTCCACCTGAATGAATGAATTTCGCTTTTCACCTTATCCATATACTCAGCCATGGCAAATAAATGGCTTTGGGTCAGTCATTCTGCCTCAGCCCAGTATATCTTTCAGGCTTGTGGTGGAAGGGGAAAAAATGGAGGGAGTATGAGATATGCTGATTTATGTTTCTGTAGAAAAGGTGTGATGTAATGGGCTGCTTCTCACCTTCCCTTCCATTTGTCCCACTCTGTCAGACCTCCCAAGCAGTCTCCTTTTCCAAACTTTCATCACTTCCATCCAATGACTATTGGCCCTCCTACAGCAAAACAAACCTGGGAAATTCTGTTTGTCCTAAACAGCTAATCATAATAATATACATATTTTGTACCTTCAAGCCAGTATTGACTCCTGGAGACTGCTTGGACTAGTCCCTGAAGTTTTCTTGGCAACATTTTCAGAAGTGGTTTGCTATTGCCTGCTTCCTAGGGCTGAGAGGGTGTGACTGCCCCAGGGACACCCAGCTGGTTTTGTGCCTAAGGCAGAACTGCAACTCATAGTATCCCCATTTCCAGCCAGATGGCTTAACCACTACTCAAGCTGCCTCTTATAATAGCCATTTAAATTCTTTTATTATTCATAATCTGTTCAAAATTTCTTAAAATTGCTTTTCAAAACACCACCTGTAATTAATATATTGTATGCTCTGATTGGCGGAAGGGAAATCTAATTCCTTTGCAGAATGGACGGGAGAAAAAATCGAATTGGAGACAACAGCATGAAGATTTTATTTCAGCCATCAGAGCTGCTAAACTGGCAACTCAAGCCATGAAAGAAGGCCGTCCCCTTCCACCACCACCACCTCCGTCCATTAACCCAGGTGATTTACTTGTTCTGAAACTACCTCTTGGCTTAAAAAATAGAAACATTTGTTGGAAGAACCAAAGCAGATCCTGGATCATGGTTGTAGAGAGTAATGGTCTCTAAAGGTTTCTCAGCCTAATTTGTTCCTACTGTATGATGGCTACAGATGGTGATTCTTTCAGTGAATATATAGTGGCCCCAGTGGTGGGATTCAAAATTTTTTATTACTGGTTCTGTGGGCGTGGCTTGGTGAGAGTGGCTTGGTGGGAGTGGCAGGGGAAGGTTACTGCAAAATCCCCATTTCCTCCCAATCAGCTGGGACTCGGGAGGCAGAGAATAGAGGGTAGCAGAGATGGTATTTACCGGTTCTCCGAACTACTCAAAATTTCTACTACCAGTTCTCCAGAACTGGTCAGAACCTGCTGAATATCACCTCTGAGTGGCCTTCATATTTTCAAATCTAATCTAAAAACTTGAAAGAGTTTTTTGAGTAAAGCATTCTGGAATATATTAGGTAACCAGCTGTCAACCTTGAGGCAGGGCAGGAAACTTTGGCTTTATTTATATAGTTATAATGATTAAAATCTTGAAAGCTGGAGTGTGTTTGCCCTTCCCTCCCTCTCACACCCCAATGATTTAGAATTCAGTCTGTCTGAATTTCTTCCGCACACTTTCTGTTTCTTGGACTTAATGTATTGGTAACCATTTCTCCTTTCCTCCAAGATCATCCCTGTGGCTCTTTTCACTAAATATTCTTCCACTTCCACTGCAAAGTAATTTAAAAAAAGAAGAAAAGCTTATAAATACTCAAGACAGTATGACTAAAATGACCAAATATATTTGTAGATGCAATCCGTTCTTCTCTGAAAGTAGATAACTTTCTGAGTCAAAAGCTGGTATAATTCTGACAATTACTAAACATTTATTGTGACCAGGACTTTTCTCTCTTCTTGCCTAGGGCTTGAGGAACAACAGCTTTCTATAGCATTCTTAAGAGTAGAACTATGGAAATATCACTCATTCATTCATTCATTCGCTCCATTTCTATAAAGTTGCCATTCATACACTCGGCTTCCAAGTATCATTTGAGATAGTCATGGTGCTTTATTGTATTCAGATTATATTCAGTGTCCTTACTGTATGAGAAGGTTTAATCAGACTGCAGCAGAAAGGCACATCAACTTTTGCAAAGAACAAGCTGCCAGACGACCCTTTGCCCAAAGCCAGAAGGGAGGCAAACCAGCTTCAGTAAGTAACTACTGGACTGTAGTCAAGCTCTTTGCTTCTACCATTTTTCCCTCATCCTTTTTTGAAGGATCATCATACATGACAGAAAGTTGACCAACATTTGGTCAAAATTCTATCATTTTTATGGCTCTTTTACTTCAGGTTCAGGAAATGACAAGTAATCCTTTGGAATAAGGAATAGATGAAAACTATATATTTTTTCTTTTCCGGTTATTTATTACATAAAATCTTTCTTTGGACTAGAATATTAAATTAGAATTCCTAATGGTCACCTTTTCCGAAACTTAGAAAAAATGGTGGCTCAATTATGTCGATAAAATATTCAGAAGCCATAATTTAAAAAAAACTGAACATACTCAAATACTGTATATTCAAAGTGAATATTTTGGGAAGAAGATGAGGATTACATGGTTTTTACATGCTGAGCTCAAAGCAAAAGTCAAAGGAAAATCTTAGAAGAAATTTGTAGAATTTGGAACATCACTTTCTAAATACATAATTAACTTTTCCAAAGGCTGCAAGTCAAAGGAATTGGCTTTATTCAGCAACAAATAATTGTTTATTATGTTTTTATTAATATACTATAAATTCTGTCTGTAGCGATTCTCAGTCATCTAGGTCATGGTTGCCTCAAAGATGCTTTTTCAGGAGGCAACTGGAGTTTTTTTTTTTTTAAGACGTTTCGCTTCTCATCCAAGAAGCTTCTTCAGCTCTGACAAGATAGTGGGGAATGGAAGGATTTATACTCCTTGCAGACAGCTGGTCATTTGCATCCTTTTAGAGGATCCTTGAAGTACTTGGAGGTTTATCTGTGTCCTCAGGATCACCTTAGTAGTGTTCCTGGTTCCTATAATCTGCACTTTTTTCTTTTTTCCTCTGGAAATCCATTCCTACTGCCACACCATTCAAAGGGTGTTCATCCCAAATTGTACACCTAAAAGTCTGTAGAGATTTGTATCCTTTTAGAGCAGGTGTCAAACTTGCGTTGTCAAGGCGGCGTCATGTGACATATCAGGACTTTCCCCCTCTTTGCTAAATCAGGCAGGGGCGGTGCCAACACGTGATGCAACTGGCCAGTGGGACGCGAGTTTGACACCCCTGTTTTAGAGGATAGTTGAAGCTATACAATTTGGGATGAACACCCTCCAGGTGCTTCAACAATGAGCTTCTTGATGAGAAGTGAAACATCGTCAAAAGAAAAAACAAGAAAGTCCAGTTGCCTCCTGAAAAAGCACCTTTGGGACTACAAACTTTGGTTTATTATAGTAATGAGCCATTAGATAGAACACAGTATTGCAGGCTGACTCCGCCCACTGCCAGAAGTTTGATCCTGATTAGCTCAAGGTTGACTCAGCCTTCCATCGTTCTGAGGTTGATAAAATGAGGATTTTTGAGGACAATATGCTGACTCTATAAACTGCTTAGAGAGTGCTGTAAAGCACTATGAAGTGGTATAAAAGTCTAAGAGCTTTTGCTATTGCTATTCTGCCCGGTAGCATGGTTATGAGTAGAGCTAAAATAGATTTTAAATCTCTCATTGGAAGGAAGAGAGTTTGATGATTTTCTGCAAATATTATTGTTTATCAAGACTCACAGAATTGTCCTTTTACCTTTAATCTATTTATCATTCATATAATTAACTGAAAATTGCACTAGATTGTAATACTCTATTACTACTAAGCAAGTAAGGACTAGAACTAGTAGTTGCTCCTGAGGTTTGGGTTGGGATGCAAAAGTTTTAAAAGCTTGCAGTCTATTTAACTCAACAATTATAAAGATTTTTAAATGGATTTTAGTTATGACAAAGTCAGCTGAGAATCAGAATTATGTGGTAGATAGTAGTGAATTAGGAAAATTTAGATAGGGATTTCCCTGCCAAGTGAAATTTACAGGCAATATCTATAAATTAAAGATTTTTTTAAAATCTAAAAATGATTATATTACACTGAGAGCTTCTGTTGTGATGCTGTTTATTAGATATGTACGCTCTGTTTTCTAGGGGAAACAAGGAGTTTCCAAAAAAGAACCAACTTTAACAAATGCTGTGGGGACACTACTTCAAAATAGATTACAAGGGACAAATACTGGCCCATCTGTAACAGGTAAAAGACAACATATCTGAAATATTTAGAAACACTGAATGCTTAAAGTCATCCCAACAGAACTGCAACTTATATTTTACCAGTAATGCCATATTTGCAGATGCCGTATATCAGAAATGTCCAACCTTGGCGATTTTAAAACCTGTGAGCTTCAACTCCCAGAATGACTGGCTGGAGGAATTCTGAGAATTGAAGTTTTTATATCCAATACAGAATTTATTTGAAATCTTTAAAAAAAACTTCTCTAGAAGATTGTTACATAAATCTTATACTATAAAATCAAGTTTAGCTACTGATAAGCCAACTGCAGTCATTTATATTATGTCATATTAATTTGACATACTAGTGGAATATATACTCTAGTTTAATGTATAGTTTTCTGCAAGTTTTTTTTTGCTGTTCTATATTGCTAATTTAAAAACAAGATTGATTGTATAATTTTTATTCATGTGAAGTGCTTAAAAGAGAGAATAAATAATCTTAGGGCGATCTAGCAAAAGCATGTAGTATAAATTGGCGAGGTAATTGTTCTCATTCTTTGCTTCCCTAGTTACATTGACATTCATATTAACATATAGTATTTGGATGAGCTAAAATTGGTACTCAAGATCTTTTTGCTGATTAATCTTACTCTGACTTAACTTCTAAGTGAAATCATACAAGTACAAATTTCTATTTGAGTAACAATCAAAAAGTGGATTTAGGATTAACAACTACTGAGCTATAGTTAAGTTTCAGAGTGAATTAAATTGCTTGAATGTGCTGATCATTCTCAAGATATATTTTTCAGAGTTCTTTATTGTTGTTTTAAAGGGCATGGTATTGAAATTTCAACTGCAGCAGTACACAAAAAAATATCCCCCATTTCCTCTGGAACAGAATCTGGGTAAAGTACATTGTGTAGATTAAAAAGCTATAGTCTAATCTAGCATATTGATCTGAGAGGATTTGGGCCCATATCATTCCTAGATAAGAAGAGTACAGGTAGTCCTCAATTTAGAACCATTAATTTAGCAACTGTTTGAAGTTACACTGGCACTGAAAAAGGTGATTTACAGCTGGTCCTTGCACTTAAACCATCATAGCATCTCCACGATCATGTAATCAAAATTCAGGTACTTGGAATGGCAACCAATACGTATTTATGATATGTGCAGCATCCTTAGGTCACTTTTCCAGCAAAATCAATGCAGGAAACCAGATTCCCTTAACCTCTGCATGACTCACTTAACAATTGCCATAATTCGTTTAACAAACATGGCAAAAAAAAAGGTAGTAAAAGGCCATGATTTAACACTTAACAATTACTTGGTTTAGGAATGAAAATTCTGGTACAATTGTGTCATACATGGAGGAGTACCTATATTTTGCTTATCAAAGACAGTAACGTGATAGATAAAACACCAGGATTATGCATGGGAAACATAGTTTTAAATCACCCTGGAGTCATAAAATCCAGCTCTTCTTGTTATTTTCCCTTCCAGAAAAAACTGGGCTGTTATTTCACTCATAAGTTTGTTGCATAGAAATAAGCTATGAAATGGAAAACTGTGGCATTTACTGTATGCTTTATATCTATGACATATTATTTTTCTCAAATGTTTACTTCATTTTCATGTTTATGTTTACATAAACATACCATTTGCATAACTTGTTCTCATTTATAGACATTTGATTTACTCAAAATACCAAGCCACAGATCAATTTCATTAAACATAGCTACTATACTGTTAGCTTTATCAAAGGCTTCTTATAAAATATTGTTCCAAAATTCTGATACTTCCTGTGAATTCTTAAGCCTCTGTGGTCAGTTTATTTATATCCCACCTTTTTTTAAATAGTAGCCCGTGAGGAGTGTTGGGTTGAGAGAACGACTGGCTCAAAGTCGCCCAGGCAGCTTTCATGCTAAAGGCAGGACTAAGACTCAGTCTCCTGGTTTCCAGGCCAGCATTTTAACCACTACATCAAACTGGCTGTTATTGGTGTAGTGATTGATATAAATTATGTTTTATACTTGCAAACTGGAGCTATCAATAGCACATTATCTCCCAGATTTTTCCAGTCTTCATCCTGTACATACTTAACTAATTTATTTCCTTCAGCCTCTTAAAACAAACTTTTGTTCATATTCCTTTTTCTCCTGTGTTACTTGTTCTTCTATCTTCCAAAGATGCAATGTAATACTAGAATAATTATGTTCAGTAACAAATTGTGAAACCATGTTAAGGATCTGCGAAACCATACTGCCCTTTCTCAAATTGGCCAGTGCATCAGGCTGTTGTGTTATTATCTGCTTTATTTCAGACTACCTAAATTAATGCTTGCCTGCTCTTAGGGTTTCAACTCAGGGAAGAAGATGAGGAGAACATGCCCACCAAACTTCTGAATAGCAGCCTTTACTTTTTACAGCACCAGCAAACCAGTTTACATACATTCAGCCTCCCATCTCTCTTAAAACGTGTATGATGGATTGAAGTGTGATAATAAAACTAGCACAGTCATATTTCACAGTTTTTACAGGTGATACCTTATGTAAAAAAGAATGTTTTCAGCTTTATGGCCTATGTTTTCTATTTTTTTTCTTTGGTCAACTCCTATGCTGCCTTAATCAAAAAGTCTAGAGACTTTACACAATAGGATTAAAATGTCCAGTAAATAACAACTAAAAACAATGAAACAGTATCACCAAATACCATACACAGGACTTACTGGGAAGTATAATGCCACAAATATATATTTCAAATTACAGACCAGTCTATTCTCCTGCAGGTATGACAAGAGCCAGGTTTTTATGGAAGCCTCAAAGTGTTGGGCCACAAAGAATTCAGTGGACATGTTGTTCCACAGGACAGCTACCAAGAAATGTCTTCTAGGTATCACAAGGTCTGTGTTTTATAGCTGGAAACAGAGTTTCCAATTCTTTCAGATCTTCCTTAGGCAATAACCATACGAGAAAAACATCCCTGTAGCTAACTAGGAACTGAACTGTTAAGAGCTTTATAAGTAACCAACATAAAGAACTAAAATCCATGAATTGCAACCAGAAGCCCATTGGCTAGCTAGCCAGTGCCTTTAACAGAGCAGCAGTTTTGTGCATCCACTCTTCATTTTGGCTGCTGGCTTCAGAGCAACCTTCAAGGGTAACTTTCAAGAGTAAACCCACGTAGAGCATTTTGGCATGCTGTCTTTGAATCAGTCTTAATTTCTGGTTCCTGCAATTTCTTTTGCAAAAATTTTCCAAAGTGGTTTTCATTGCTTTCTTCCAAGATCTGGGATTGACTGGCCCAAAGTCACCCTGCTGCCTTTAAGTTTAAGGCTAGAACTCCTAGTCCTCCAGTTTCTGCAGTAGCATGTTGCTTTAACAACTAAACTGGATCTTGTAGAGAATATTACAATAGTGCAAATGGAAAGTAACTAAGGGATGAATGACTGTTGTGAATGGCCTGATCATAATTTGCACACCAAATAGATCTGTTCAAAAGCCCTACTGACCACAGCTACCTACTTTCTCACTGAGCAGGAGCCCAGAATCCAGGAGCCCCCCCCCCCAAATTTTGTACTGGTTTTATCTGGGGCAGCGCAACCCAGTTAGCGATCTCAAAATATGTTATGGTTAACAGTTTTACATTAGTCTACTGATCAATACACTGGTTAACAAATATAAACCTTTGGCTTTGTCATTAAAACTAATTTAAAGTAGGATGACCAAACATAGGGATCTTTGTACAGAAACCATAGTACAAATGGCCAATTACACTTTTTTTTTAAACTAAAGATCGCTCAAGGGCTGCATAGCCATAAGGTACAAATTGAGATGATGTTGGAGATGCATTAATACTATCCCATCTGTCAGGGGCTCCTCAGTTTGCTATTTCAATTGATTACCCAAACATTTATTTTAAAAAAGCATAATATTTTATTAAACCGAATTGTGAAAATGCCTCCCAAACACTCCAAAGTGGGAAATGAAAAGGGTGGGTGGGTGGAGAGATGCAATTTGCAAGTCTTCAAAGCAAGCCACACCCCAGTGCCCGTCTGCGTCGGTCCCAAGTCCCCACAGGCTACAGAGGGCAAAAGTTCAGAAAATGCCCTCCTCGCCATGTAGGGTGTACGAAACACGCCGGGATCAATTTAACAGCGCAAGTCCACAAGCAGTCACGGGTGGGTGGAAAGAGGCGGTGCAGAATCCAATGGTTCCCCGCGGGGGAGGATTCCGCAGGGTCGGAAAGGCCCTCATCATCCTTCCTTCCTTCCTTCCTCGCTCGGGGTGGGCTGCACGGCTGAAAAGCTTAAGACTCGTCGGGCTTGTCGGCGGGCGGTCCGCAGGGTTGCAGCATCTTCTCCATGAGGTTGAAGCGGACGCGGGCTTTGCTTTCGTCCTCGGCGACGGCAAAGTAGTTGAGCAGGTCGAAATGGCCCATGTAGGAGCAATAGGAGTCCCGGTGCTGGTTCACGAGCCACTCCCACTTGGTGGTGTCGGCATGGCCGGTCCCGATGTACTTGGACTGCAGATGCTCCAACTGGCTATGAATCGTGTAACGGTCCGTCATGATGCGCAGGGAGGTTAGGACGCCACCTCGAAACAGGGCCCGGCGCGTCCCAACGGTCCTCGGAAAATGGAACCTGAAGGGGGGAAAAAAGGCGGCCCGACGACGCCACTTCCGTTTCCGGCTTTATAAGCCGCAGGTCGCCTTGCGCCCATTGTTCCTCTCTAGCCATCCTTCTAT
This sequence comes from Pseudoxenodon macrops, assembly GCA_032467955.1. Taxonomy (NCBI): domain Eukaryota; kingdom Metazoa; phylum Chordata; class Lepidosauria; order Squamata; family Pseudoxenodontidae; genus Pseudoxenodon; species Pseudoxenodon macrops. The sequence goes on along the minus strand of JANHFT010002960.1, from coordinate 272,801 downwards.
GGTTACGATCATAATTTTCTCCAGGTGGGAAGGGGCGGGCTTTAGAGCCTAAGAAGCCCAGTAACGGTTGTTCCCGCCTTCTTTTTAAACGAATGGAAGGGTCGGTTTCCTTTTTAATTTTAAAACGTCAATGAAAGGAGAAAAAAAAGACAATCGAAGTGCATCTTGGGGGTTGGAGTCTTTGGAGAGGAATTCTCATGTGACATTGAAGAAGACGACGAATAGAGTTGGAATGGACCTTGTAGGTCATCTAGTCCAACCCCCTGCTGAAGCAGGAGAGCCCCCTATAGCATTTACTGTAGTACTTTTCTAGGCAGCGCTACGAAATGTTCTAGCTCTGCCACCCTCTGGGATTTTTAAAATGACTTTTTAGTTTACGGGACAGGAATTTCGGGATAGTCTCCTAGGCAGAAATTAAACAGGCGGAATTTTGCTTAATGTTCTAGATAATTTCCCTTATCTTAATATTATCTCTAGATTAAGTTGGATGGCTGCTTTAAAGCAATCCACCAAAGAGAATTACTGTCTCTTCATTCTTACTATGGAATGTGTTTATCTGTTAGCTAATCCCAAATCGCTCTTGTGCAAGCCAGGTATTCATTTCTCAGAGTAGCCAAGCGTTTGTATGAAAGATTTGCAGCAGTAATTTAAGAATCTATGAGCAAGTGCCAAATGTTTACTGTTAGCTCTCTACAGCCAAATAATAAGAATTTGGTTGTAAGGCTATTCAGTTTGTAGGAGAGCCTTCCTATCCTTTTGTTTTGATACAGGAGCCGACCCATGAAAGCAAAACTTTACAAAACTTTCATCAGAGCAAATAATGGGGACAGAGAAATATTCTGATTTCCTTCATACACTTAACAACTACTATATTTTTAAAAAGTTTTGAAATGTTGCATGGATTATAAGCATGTCTGTCTCTGTAGTTAAAAAGAATAGCCGCTGGATGTCATAATTTCCTACTGCACAGAAGTTACAGTAATACATGGTTTCTGTGCCTTGAGAATCAGAAAAGATCTATCAGAACCATGTTTGCATAGTTTCTGCACTACAAGTGGGCCCCTTTGAGCTAATTTTATAGTATATTTATTTTGGATAGTTTTTTATAGTTTTTTACTGTTTTAAAATGTTTTTTTTTGTTTTAATTCTAGTATATATTTTTGAATTACAAGCCACTCAGAATCATTGATTGAAATGGGAGCCTATAAAATTTTAAATAAATAAATAAATTTGTGTTCTTGGATGGTAGAATGCTGAGTTGTAATATCTTTTTTCACTCTGGTAAACAAACTACTGCACACATACACCTTTTAAAAATATCTTGTTCTTACTCAAAATATTTTACGGTAACAGTTTCAATATTAATACATTCTTCAATGCTACCTCATAATGGAAGATGGTGAGAAAAGATTCTTCAATCTGCCACACCTATTTACAATCTCGAATGATTTAGTAATCGAAGCTCTGAAAAATGCATGAATTATTTATGTTGAATCAAGGACAGTTTAACTAATTAGAAATAGTTCTAATTGTTTGAGTTCATATAACATTTATTTCAAAATTCAGAGCTTGGCCAGATGACAGAAAATATACTCCTGTTTTGTTATATTCCTTTTCTTCACTGAATAACTGTGTTTTGACCAGGGTAAAAAATACTTGTTTTGTTAGGCCTGTAAAACAGGTACTGCAAGAATTCTTATTATATATAGGTTCTTTCTGGAGTATGGGACAAATGCTGATTATTGTGGGCCAAATGCCAATTGTCTTTTGGACTGGAGCACTACAGTATTTCATTGAGAATCGGGTGTTAAAAGTCTCTAATTCTGGTACTAACTTTGTACTAGTTTCATTTAAAAAAAAAGAATAGCATGACAGCAAATGAGGAAGAGAAGACAAGTGATTAAAAAGTTAAGTGTATATTGGACTGCAAATATTTGGTGATCATGTTTATGATAATACAATCATGTAACATTGTCTGGTTTAGACAGGAAATGTCAAGGATCTATTTGTGTGACCAACTCATTTGTATACAATCTGACCACAGTATGTTTGTATTCCAGACCTTCTGTACAAATCAAAGTATTTTGTTAAAGAACAAGAAGAACTGTATTGATCATCCAAGGAAAATGAAAATAGGGAGAGAACATTATCACTACCAGTAATACTAAGCTAAACTATTCTAGTACTGGTTTCTTTATTAATTTTAATTGGTGCAGATCCATGTGAACACTTTGAATTCACAATTAAATGCACTGATATGAACTTCTGAATTAGTGAGTCATATTATCCACACAAACTACTTACTATTACATCCCCATAAGTATTATTAGTAAATAAAAATAATTCTTACTCTGTATGGAAGCTAGTGCTTATACAATAATTGCCAAGTGCTAACTATAGAATAATCTCAATGGGTGGGAAATGGCTCAAATCTAGTTCAGTCATATTGAACCTCAAAAGGTGAACTAATTCATCCAGGGAAGAGGATTAATTAAAAGAACACAAAAAGAGACAGTTCCTATAGTCAGATCCTTCCTGAGAAATACAGGCAATCTATTCTTGCTGCAGAATAGCAGTAAACCGAAAATCAAGCTCTCCTTTTTAAAGACTTCTTTTTTTAAAAAAATTCTTTTTCTTTCTTTTTTCTTTTTGCCTCTGACCTCTTTATCACATTCTGGATTTTTTTCCTTAGTTGACCTGATTCTAAGTCAGAATCTGTCCACTTCTGTTATCTCATGCACACTTTACCCTTACATCTGTAAAAGACTAGTATTTTGGGAATAAGGAAGAATTGCTTCTGACTATTGTATGAGTTTCTTTTACAGGAAGAAGACACAATTTCCTTCTAGCAGAGTGCATCTATCTATGGCTGAAAACTCCTGATTTAATCCCCCAGTTCTTTGATAAAAAAATCAGGAAGCAGGTGGAATGAAAGAACCTAGGGCAGAGTTTCTCCACCTTGGCTGGACCAGCTCCCAGGATTCCTCAGGGAATTCTGGGAATTGAAGTCCACTCGTCTTAGAGCAGCCAAGGCAGAGAAACACTGACCTAGAAAATTGCTTTGAATCCACCCAGGTCAGGTTGCCATGGTCTATGAGAGCATTATATAATCCAGTGGGCTGTTTCATGATTAGAAGGTAAAGCTAAAATGATGACTCACAATGTGATAACAAACATCTCTTCCTAAGGTGAGTAATCCTGCTGTCTATGTACTCCTGGAATGCTTAAACAATGGTATTATAACCAATACAGAAAGACAGATGAATGACTGGGTCCCAGTTGAAACAATCACAAGGAGCCTCAGTGGGCAACCTCATTTGACTGTGATCCCATGGTCACAAAAGCCAGAACCTCCAGAGAAAGAAAAAAACCCACTATTTTTATATGAGAATAACCCTTATTATGGTGTGGTTTTCCTTTATTTATATTTACTTGGCAGGGGAGGGATGTTTCTCTCAATTTCATTTATAAAAAGTTGTGTGTGCATGATCCAAGTGCCAAATGATGATCTTAAGTGCCAAAGCCCACTGTAACAACATCGGCAAAAAGCAGGGGTGAAATCCAGCAGGTTCTGACAGGTTCTGGAGAACTAGTAGCGGAAAATTTGAGTAGTTTGGAGAACCAGTAGCAGAAAGTTTGGGTAGTTCGGAAAACCGGCAAATACCACCTCTGGCTGGCCCCAATGTGGGGTGGGAATGGAGATTTTGTAATATCCTTCCCCCGGGAGTGGGGAGGGAATGGGGATCCTTCCCCTGGAGTGGGGTGGGAATGGAGATTTTCCAGTATC
>JANHFT010002960.1:234506-252349 GCA_032467955.1 Pseudoxenodon macrops | reverse complement strand
TCCCCCCCTATTTTCCTCCCCAAAAACTCAGGTGCGTCTTATACTCAGGTGCGTCTTATACTCCGAAAAATACGGTAACTTCCGTTGGTCAATGTGACTATTCAAAGTAATTATTACTCATAGTACTATTACTTAAAATAGCATGGGGTTCAACGAACAATGTGGAACTTCATGAAGGGGTCAATAAGATGAAAAGTGTGGGTAAATCATTAGCATATTTAATGGCCTCTTAATAAATTAATTCTGGGTTATGGGTTCATGTCTAAGAGGTTTGAGCTTGTGGCTATTATCTTTATAAACTCAAACTCTGACCAGATGGAAGTATTTATTTTCCAGCTGCCACTTGGTGTCCAAGAGAAGCAGTCTATTGTAATGGACTGAATGTAGTGCTAAGGTAAGACAGAACCTGAAGCTCAACCCAGAGTTTAAATTGATCCATTCACTATTCTCTCAGCCCAGCCTATTTTTCAGAGCTGTAATACCCCTGAAATCTTCAGATGAATAAAAGTTTAATGAATAAATGAAATAGTGGAAGGCCTTGGATGATACTTATTTGACTCCTTACTTGAGTAATATCTTAAATATTTGACTGACTTTTCAAACGTGGACATAAAACAGTAAGTAGACAAGTTTATGAGATCAGCTCTTTTGAAGTAGTTAGAAGCGAAACTGCACAAATAGCAAAAATATCTCCTGGAGAATCTTCTTAAAATAACTCCAGTATCAATAAGATTTTCCCCAGGTTTTTGCTTTAAATTTCATGTGGGAAATTCTGCTTCTGTACAGAATTAATGCACAGAAAACCTCTTGGTTTCACTATACATCAGTTTTGTTTTCTATTTGAATAGCAATGTACATTTCTGTGATTTACATTATTTCTCAGCCTACATATAGCTGTGAATAGTTCTCAGTAAGAATACTCTAAATTTATACTTGGAGGGCCTTAGAATGGGAAAGGTTGAGTTAAATATTTCCTACTTCTACAAAGGGGATCTATAAATATTGTGATTTATCAATAGCACAAAGGGATTCATGAAATTCAGTAATTAATCAGAAAGTTAGTGTCTTTCTACCGTAATACTATTTTTCTGATTAATATGGAATATTTCTGATTAATATGGAAAATGTGGTATATCAAACTTCAATTCATGTATGGTAATTAAAAGAAATCTGTCTTCATCACTGCTATCTGACTTATTTGCTTTTTCTTCCTAGGACAAAAATGAGAGACAGGCTCTTGGAGTTTTATGAATTATCTAGGCTGTACAGCCAACATACTGGAGATGCCGAGGATGTCTTCCAGAGACCTCATGAAACGCTTCTTTTTGAAACTGACCATGCCATAGCAAATCTTTACAAAAACATTCAAGATATTCGAACAAACAATCACCGCCTGAAGGAAGATGTGAGACGCTTGGGCAAACAAAACAGTCGCTTCCTGACATCAATGCGTCGTTTCAGTAGCATAAAGAGAGACACAAACACCATAGCAAAGGACGTTAAGGCCCGTGGGGAAGAGATCCACAGAAAACTTCAGGTTCTAAGAGATCTGAGTGAAGATGCAGAAACAAAATTTGGTGAAAATGCAATTGTAACCCGTGTGTGCAAGGACCATTATGTCGATCTCATGCATGCTTTTCAGGAAGCCATGTTTAATTACAATGAAACTGAGATGAAAGAGCGAGACAATTGCAAAATTAGGATTCAGCGGCAGCTGGAAATCATGGGCAAAGAAATTTCTGGAAACCAGATAGAGGACATAATTGAGCAAGGCCGATGGGATGTATTCTCCGAGAACCTGCTGTCTGACACAAAAGGAGCTCGCTCTGCCTTGAATGAGATAGAAACCCGGCACAAAGAACTGATGAAGCTTGAATCTCGAATCAAAGAGGTCCATGAACTTTTCCTACAGGTGGCATTGCTGGTGGAAGAGCAGGCTGACACTTTTGATGTCATTGCGTTCAACATGCAGAATGTTCAAGAATATGTTGGGGAAGCTAAAGACGAAGTGAGGAAAGCACTTGAATACCGGAGAAAACATCCTTGCCGAACACTCCTTTGCTGCTGTTTATCATGCCTTAAAGGCTAACTGCCCTCTTGAAGCAGGGGTGGGTTCTACTTACCTTTCCTACCGGTTTGGGTTGCGACAGAAGTGCACGTTATTCATGTGCGCCCCAGGTATTGCCTCAAAAATAATCCTCTGCGCATGCGCAGGAAGCTTTGCAGAGGGTTATTTTCGAGGCAATTTCCACCGGGAGGACTGATTTTCATCCGGAGGACCAGTTTGGGGGCATGTCCAGTCAGCCATCGCTGCTGGTTCGGCGAGCAGGGGGAAATTCCCGCTACCAGTTCTAGTGAACCGGTCTGAACCAGAAGGGACCCACCTCTGTCTTGAAGCCACTAGATCAGTGTTACGGGAATGCTTATAATTTGTGCTCATCTCTTTATGGTTATCGTATTTGTTATTAATTATATATGTGTATGTTTCTCATGAAAACCAAAGGATAGTAGCAGTATGATACATACCAAAGTTGGGAACCTATGACTCAGTAGATGTTGTTGGGCTACGTCATATCTGACAATTAGCTATGCTGGTGGATTGAAATTGGAGTCTGAAAACATCTAAAGGGCCACAGATTCCTACCCATTCATATATGTCAACTTATGTAATATGAAACAAGATTACCAACCCCCACATTGCCACCAAAATGAAAGGCATACCAGAACCTATGTAAAACCATGGGGAAATTTTGATGAGGTGGGTAATAAATTATTCCCCAAAAAATACATCCTATGGATTTTTAAGGAAGCAATTGCAATTGCCAGTTTTTTTTTTCTTGGAGAAAATAAATATGGAAGAAATTATGAACCCTAATTATAAATTATATATAAACTGTATTACATGGATAATGCAGTTTAGACATCTGGTAGTCATAGTTGAGTTTAGAGTTTTGATAAAAGATTTCCTACAAGGTTATTTACTATAAGTATACATTTCTAAGATGCATTGTTATAAAATTAAATGAGAAAAATATTTATTTTAATTATTACATAAAGAAAAGAAAGTCCTTTGCTTTCTACCCCATAGTTTAGATCAGCGGTCATCAACTGGTAGTCCGTGAACCACTGGTGGTCCATGAGAAAATTTTGGTGGTCCGCAGAAAAATTATTTGCATTTTTTATATTGCACTAAATCAGGGGTCCTCAAACTACGGCCCCTGGGCAGGATACATGCAATGAACATTTGTGTTGCTGCAGAGAGTCTCCCGCTTCGGGGTCTTTTTGTGTGGGTTGGAGAGGGGGCAAAAATTCCGACTTGGGGTCTGCTTCAGCCTCCTGATACAGGGCTTTGGGTGAAGGCTGGAGGGAAGTGCCAGGGCAGGGAGGCGAGGAGTGGCTGGGAGAGGAGGGGCGAGTAGAGGCTGGCAAGGCGCCCCTCAACATGAGTGACATTGAGTTGGCTATGCCCACCCAGTCACATGACTGCCTAGCCACGCCCACCCAGTCCATCATTAGGCAGATCATATTAGTGGTCTATGGGATTTAAAATTATGAATTTAGTAGTCCCTGGTTGGGGACCCCTGGTTTAGATTGTCAGGGAGAAACATGTTGATAATGGAACTAAAATACAGTCCCCAATATTTGAAAATGAGGTCTCATTTACACAATATGTCAAAGTTAGATTGGAACTATTATCTCTGGAGCTAATAGCAGTCTGGAAGTCTTAGAGGAATGACAAATAGAGGGGATCAGAAATCAGACATTGTGAAATTGTGTGGCTGTTTCTTGTGCTGGCATGCAAAATGTGCAGCCTAGGGACTGCCTGCAACCTACTAGCATCCCTTTTGTGGCCTCAGCAGATCCCTAAAGGAGATGGGATTTGACTCATTCTTTAGCCTTTGTCTGAATTTTAACAATCTGTGTCTGAAGAAGCAAAAGGTATGCTTTCATCTGTATGTTGTCTGGGGTGTAGGGGAAATTAGAAAAACTACATTAACCCATTAAGCCAAAAAGAAACATCCAAAGCAATAGATCTTCCACGCTTAAGATTTGTTTTAGTCACGCTAGTTTATCTGTCTGTTTTTTGAGGATAATCAGAGCAGAAAAAGCTGAAACCAAGAACCTCTTTCATTAAATTGTTGAAGGACCAGCTTAAAAAAAAAAAGGATCCAGTTCATAAGTCTGAGACTTGTGTGCGAAATTTATGTTTTCGGTGTATCATGTTTCTTCAGACAAATGTAAATAAGTAATGTAAATTTGGTTGCAGTATTTTGTAAGTTTATGATAATTAAATCACTAAATAAAATATTTTTCCAAAAATTGATAGTTTTTTTCATTTATATGCTTGCATCTTCTTTTTTTAAACAAATAATCACTGGTTTTAAACAATGCATTTTTCCAAGAGTTGTTACTGAAATTTATGCTTTTTTGTTAAATAGATGAACAAAATATTAGAAATGAGAGTCTTCCTCTCTCTTACATATGAGAAAATCAGATTCAGAACAAAATATTTGTTGTTGTCATTATAGTCATTTACTGTCATCCTAAACTATAAATCTTTGGGTTATCAATATTCTATGAATTCTCTAGAAGAATAGTGGGGTAGGCATCTGTGGATCCAATTTGTTTTGGAACACTAAGATCCATTAACCAATAAATAGTGACGTTGAAGGAAATGCATATCTCTCCTTCCACACATGCATAATTACTTTTCTCTGCCTCCACCTTTTATTCATTTTAGCAGTAATACACAATTTAAGTGGAAAGATTGTGGGGGCTACATACCTACTGATTAAGTAATGAGTCAGAAATTCTTGCTGTTCTATGTAAATCCTCCAGAGATCTATTAGCTGTCCACACTGTAGAGCACAGGATCTTATTAATGTATCTTGCTAAATTGATTGTTTGGTTTGGACTTTGCATATTGTGTCAACCGAACCACTTGTGATTCCTTCCATAGACCTTGGTTAAGCCATTACTCCGTGTAATGTATGTGTTCACACTGAGATGAATTTATGCAATGACTAAGACATGTTTTACACCGGACAAAGCACATGTGGCTGGGTTTGAGTAAGATATTAAATTACAAACAAACCATATTGTGAGCCAGTTTGATAACTGAACTAGATCTTTGTCTGAATGTGTATTCTGTACCATATCTGAAATTCAATGTGTAGTAATAAAATATACATATATTATTATTACTATATTTTGGCTTGCAAACACAAAATCACTTCTCAGCTCATTTCACATTTTAGAACTACATAAAAGTAAAAGCAAAGTAAATTGCTTCAACTAAGTGAATGAAAAGAGAATTGTACTTCCGCCTTTCCCCTTTGACCGAATAAGTACTTTCCTCTAATCAAGGGAAGAGAGATGTATATAAAAACAGGATTCAGTATGCATACTTCACTAAAGATATATGGAGATGTGCAATTGTATCAGATGTGAATATGCCGTGAATAGAATGAATGAATCTGGGCATCATGTGTTTGCATGGAATGCTTAGTCTCTGTAGATTGTGGCAAGGCTATTAATTACATTTTTATGCTGCCTATCTCCCCCTACAAAGTGACTATTTATCCTAGCCAATTGATATAGTCATCCATCTCACAAAACATGTGACTCCGACCAGCAAATAACAAAGCTTAAACAATAAATACCCCAAATAGTTACGGTATCATCATCAAACATTAAAAATATAAAAACAAAGCTAAGACCAGAAATAGTAGGCAAAGGGATGCTAACAACAACAACAATAGCAATAATGAAGCTACCTCACTAGCTCTCCAGTCTCCTGGATTCCCTAGGCTGGCTGGCATAACCAAGTCTTGAGAGGCTTTTGGGAGCTCAGAAATGATGGAACCATTATAACCTCCCCAGCAGTCTGTAGCTCTTTAATGATGCTTAAAGCCCAGACATGATTTGTCTATAGAAGTTAGCATAATTGGTTTGCAGGAAGCTAGAGGTATACATGTTACACAAACACGGTCACTGCCATTTTCAAAGAAAGATTCACACTGTGGTAAGTAAAAAAAATCATAATCATGGTTTATTAGAGAAAGAGAAATAATTAAAAGTACCGGTAAGTATATGATGTTTAGTATTATGCATCAATCCAATCAACATTTGTATATAAGCTAGTGTTTTTTTTCATACAATGGCACTGTAGAGGGGTAAAAAGTCAATACAGTAATGGGTCACAGCAGCACAATCAAAACCTCCTGCTTATGTTGTAGACACATGGGTGTTGCACAAATACACAAAGAGGTGAGGCTTTGATCACACTGCCATCTTGATTTTTTGACTGCCCCACTCCCAATTCTACTGTTCTTGTCGATACTGTCATTTATTTCCTTATATAAAAAGTTGTGTCTCCATTCTTAGCATTCTTAGCTGATTTTGCACAAATCTGCTTGATAACCTCTGAAATGCAATGATTTTGTATCACTTTGATAAAAAAATGTCATAATAAACACTACTTCGTTTTTTCCTGGACTCTATCTACAGAACCTTAAGGCCACACACAATTGTGTCATTTTTCTTAAGGAAGCACTAGATCTAATTTATCTGTCAAACATATCAATCTGTGTCATTCACAAATGGATTACTGTAACAGAAAATTACCATAGCTCTATTAACCTTCACAAAGTCAACCTATAAAATGCAGACCACAGAGTGACACAACAAAAAGGACATGCATTTTAAGAAACTCGTAGCAATTTGGAAATAATTTGAAATGGCTTGTGTGATTGCCCAAGTCTGTTTCTTTTTTTGTCACTTTCTTACTGAAATAATTCCCAGATGGAATAAAACATGACTAATGGATTCATATACGTATGTTACATTTGTATCGTATTGTTCTTGTATTTTAGGGCTGAAAAACATGGGGCCCTATAGCCACATTCAATCTTTTGACTTAATTTCATAATTTTAATGTTTACATTACACTTTAATATAGTCAACATCCTGGATCCCTCTTATAGATATTAACTGGTTTTTAATTGTCTTAAATTTTATTTTGTTTATCATTTGTACTAGTCTATGACTGCAATAAACTGAATTGATTGATTGACTGAATTGATTTAATTTTGTGTAGACCAACATCACTTCCAAAGTTCTTTCAACTGATTATGTTTGACCTTTAGAAAAGTTGTCTGATAGACTGTTGAATGTAAAAGGAAAAAAAGAGATGAAAAGAGATATCAGAGATCAAAAGAAGAGGTTAGAAAAAAAAAGTAAATAAATGGCTCCCATCATCTTTGGCTCTGACTTTCTGATTTTTGCAGAAAGAATGTGATGCAATTCCTAGTATATTGCACATGCATTTTAAAAACGTTTGCCTAATCTACCTTTCCTTTAAGAACTCATAATACACATGATTTCCCACCCACTTCCTATTGATAACCTGTGAGGGAGGTCAGGTTGGGAGATAATGAATGATTCAGATCTAGTCAGCCCCACTGTGCAGGGTTTCTCAATCTTGGCAACTTTACCATGTCTAGACTCCACCTCCCAGCATTCCCCAGCAGGCATGCTGCCTGGGGAATGCTGGGTGTTGAAGTCCACACATCTTAAACTTGTCAAGGTTAAGAAAATCTAGCCTAGTAGAAATGTGAAATCATTAAGATTTCTAAACTGTAATTTAACAGGGCCTATTGCTACACAAACAACTGAATCGTTGACATTCTCATTTTTTAAATGTAGTGATAACTGCAAAAATGCAATTTGTATCCATTTTTTAAAAAATTCAATCAGCAGCAGCAGGAAATTGGGGTATGTGTGTCATGGTAGAGAACTTAATCTCTCTCTCTCTCTCTGCCTAGACAATTCCCTGTGGGGATATTTTCTCCTGCCTGCTTTTTGCATTGGAACTTGAACCTCAGGAAGTGGCCTTCCAGGACTGTAACTATAGATCTGTTGCTTTTTGTCATTTTAAAAAAATGCACATAATAAGCATTCATGCTCTATCTGTCATTTGACTTGGACTCTGTCACTTCAACTCAAAAGTGTTAAAACGGAGTTAAATTTAATTTTGAAGTGTCACATTACCATACAAAGTAGCATAAAACCATCTGTTGATATTTAAAGCTCTTTGAGGTTTTTAGGGCCATTTCCTAACTGCCGAGTCACAAGTTATATTACATAATTGGGGGAAGGGACAGGAGACAACAGCCTGCAACCAGAATTAGAATAGCTATCTTCACATTAGATATAGAAGCAAAAGTTGGAATCAGTTGTGGTTTCTTGCTTACAAAGTGGAAAGTTTTACTCACCTCCATATATTTTATTTGTGTTTGTATCAGTATTTCCATTAGCTTATGCTCTATTTGTTTTTAGATACATTTGTATTTCACTTCTTTGTAGTTCTTTCACTTTAAGAACTGATTGGAGAACCAGATGTGGTTGGAGTACTAATAATATATATGATACAGCTCCATTCAAGCCTTCCAGCAATCTTGTTGCTAATGTTGCCACCCAGAGAAAGAAAACCAAAGTTGCAAAGAAAGAATTACAGAGTGAAAGTGGGACATAAGAAGTATGAACACAGAAAAAGTTCAACTCAGAGATCAAATGGATTGTATATTGAGATACTAGGCATTAATGCACTGAATTGGATGAACTTGGATACTACTCATTACATGAAAAAGAAAGAACAGCATTGTTTTCATAAGGCTACAGCAAAGACACTACTTGGATATAATTCAGTCTATGATTGAATAATATTAATCAGACTTCATAGGCAATCCTTGGAAAACTTACTCAGATGGCCTAACATGTCTCTAAGATCAGAACTGCACAGAGCTCGGTAACAAAGAAAACACTGAAAATGCAGGATAAAAAGAATAGTAGTGCTTCTGAATTTTGGTGTTGGAGAAAATTCTTGAGAGTATCTATAGTTCTCATCTGAGGCATAAATGAATCAGTTCAAATTATATTTTGGGCAGGAAAAGACAAAACCTCCCTTGAGAAGTCCGTAATGCTACGAAAGGTGGAAGGATAGGGGAGAGGATGAATAACAATGCAGAAATGAATTCAATTATAGCAATAACTGCTGTACTATGGGAAGATATAAAGGGCCAGATTGAGGATGGATCATTCTGAAGAAAATGGTTGTTAAGCGTCTCTTATTGTTTTTATACTTCTCTTCTTGGTTGTTTCTCCCTGTATAATACAGGCAGGTCCTTGACTTACAACAGTTCATTTAGTGACTGTTCGATGTTACAACGGCACTGAAAAAAATGACTTATGACTGTTTTTCACACTTACGAACATTGCAGCATTCTCCATGGTCACATGACCAAAATTCAGATGCTTGGCAACTGACTCATATTTATAACGGTTGCAGTGGGCTGGGGGTCATGTGATCAACTTTCACAACCTTCTGACAAGTAGTCAGTGGAAAGCTAGATTCACTTAACAAGTGCAGTGATTCACTTAACTGTGGCAAGAAAGGTCATAAAATGGGACAAAACTCACTTAATAACTGTCATTTAGCATCAGAAATTTAGGGCTCAATTGTGGTCATAAATCGAGGCTTACCGGGATTTCTTAAGATGAAAAAGAAAGAATAGTTAGATAACACTTTTTTAATTAATAGGTTTAAGAGATCTCTATTCAGAAAACATACAGTGTGGTTACTTTTTTGCACGTACTGTAAAATACCTAATTCACACACAAAACTTCCCCTATAGTCTTTTTTAAAACAATATTTACGTCAGAGACTTAGAGGAAGAATTCTAGAAACAGAAGTCAAACTTGAAATTTTGACCTTATATCAGTAAATATAAATATAGGAGAAATATGGGAGGGCTTAACCAATATTTGCAAAATACATTTGGTCAATGCCTCAACAGGAACAATTCAATTTACTTCTACACAATTCATTACTGAGTTTGAATTCTTTCTTTTTCTTGAGTTACTTGTTTCCTTTTTCTTTCACACTATGAAACTGGGATGGGGACGGGCCTTTACTTATTCATTTATTTATTTTGACACTAGTAATTCTGTAAACTGGCTCTGTAAATTATTCTGTAAACTACCGGTAGCTATATTTCATTTTTTCACATAAGTTATTCTGTAAGCAAACCAGTAAAGTTTTACACAAAAGCTTGGGGCTATCTTAATCCTGAAGCGCAAATGCACATACTGAAGAAGAAGGAATGCAAAGAACTATTTCATTCAGCTGGTTAGCATATCCTATAAGACAGCTTTTCTTTTCCCAAGGAACTAGATTCATGCTCCATTATATTAGAAACAAATTCTCAAAGGTCCCTCACTTTAAAAAGCAGATGCATGGCTGACATCAAAAGGGACCTGATGGGGAGGGAACCCAAGAGGTTTTGATGAAGTATCCCCATAGCCCATATCACCTCTCCTGCTCTCCTCTCCCTCTCCCCTCCCCTACCTTCCCCACAGAAGCGCATATTTATTTAGATCTATGTTTAATATTATATTTCAGTATTAAATGATCAAAGCATATTTCAGTAGAAAAGTTAGTATTAAAAGTACAAGCAAGGGAACTACAGGTAGTCCTCAACTTGTTATTGTTGTTAGTTGTGAAGTCGTGTCGGGCCCATCGTGACCCCATGGACAATGTTCCTCCAGGAACTTCCTGTTCTCTACCATCCTCTGGAATCCATTTAAGCTCATGCCTACTGCTTCAATGACTCCAACCAGCCACCTCGTTCTGTGTCACCCTCTTCTTCTTTTGTCCTCCATCTTTCCCAACATTAGGCTCTTCTCCAATGAGTCCTTCTTTCTCATTAAGTGGCCAAAGTATTTGAGTTTCATCTTCAGGATCTGGCCTTCTAAAAAGCAGTCAGGGTTGATCTCTAGGACTGACCGATTTGATCGCCATGCAATCCAAGGGACTTGCAGGAGTCTTCTTCAGCACCATAGTTCAAAGGCCTCAATTCTTTGGCGCTCAGCCTTTCTTATGATCCACCTTTCACAGCCATACAAATTTTTCCTTGTTACTAAGTATTAAGTGAGTTGCGTCCCATTTTACGACCTTTTTTGTCGGGGTTGTTAAATGAATCACTGCTGTTAAGTGAATAAAGTGATCATTTAAGTGAATCTAGCTTCCCCCATTGACTTGGCTTGTCAGAAGCCAGCTGAGAAGGTTAGAAATGATGATTACGAAATCCCGGGACAGTGCAACTATCATAAATACAGGCAGTTGCCAAGTGCTGGAATTTTAATCACACTGGGGATGCTGCTACAGTTCTGTGAAAACTGATCATACATCACTTTTTCCAATGCATTTTGAATGGTCACTAAAGGAATGGTTGTAAGTTGAGGACTACCTGTACAGTGCAGCCTCTAATACAGTGTTTCTCAACCTTGGCAATTTTAAGATAGCTGGACTTTAACTCCCAGAATTCCCCAGCCAGCTGGCTGGGGAATTCTGGGAATTGAAGTCCAAACATCTTAAAATTGCCAAGGTTGAGAAACACTGCTCTAATATATCTATTATCAAAAAGGTGGGAGGGGAAGAATAAACACCTCCTCAGGTAAGAATCATGAAAGCAAGGTGGACTAGATTAGGTTCAAGAAAACACTTTTTCCAGAAGTCAGTAAAGCTTCACAGATTCTCTTATGCCATCTTGGGATATGTTTGGACCCTCACCTTAACTGGTCTCAATTCAGCCAGGGCACAGTTTCATTCAAACCATCACTAAACCAACTTTAGTTAGCTTGCTGTGCCCAAGCCAGCCAGGGGCGGCACAGTTTTCTAAAACAAACCTGGGCTTTATACAATGTGTGAACCAAAACATTTAATTACGTCACTGGCCATGTAATCAGCCCAACCTTCCTTCAGTGGCAGAACACGGTTGTGCGACTTGCTTGGCAGCGAAGAAAGGTGGTAGCTTTAAAAAAAAAGCTACTTTCGCGAAATCTGCTAAAGATTCGCCCTTGCTTGAGGAAGGTACTTGAAGGAGGCTATTTCCGACCGCTCGCGTGCCTTTTTATTCCCTTGAAAATCCGGGTTGTACTTTTCCTCTCTTTCTGCGCCCTCCCGCGCGTCGAATAAAGAACGCTTAGAGCGGGCGGAGGGAGAAGAGAAGGAAGAAGTCGGCGAGCGTGGTTAAATCTCTCCCTTCGCCCGTAAGTTCGACTCAAGCGGGGCCCGCCGTACCTTGGTAAGGAACAAGCAAAAAAAAAGAAAAAGAAAGGAGACGGTGACCCAGCAGTTTGCTCTATATAAGCGTGCCTGCTGGTGGGACTTACAACCGTACCAGGATGGCCGAGTGGTTAAGGCGTTGGACTTAAGATCCAATGGACGCATGTCCGCGTGGGTTCGAACCCCACTCCTGGTAATGGCTTTTTTTCTGCCCCGCTCCTCTTAAATTAAAGAGGAATCGGAGAAACAGCGCAGAAGACGACAGGTGAGGCTTCTTCCTTTGAACGGACGCCCGGCAGGATTTAGCCGCCATTTAAGCGAGTCCTCCTCCTACTCCTCCGCCTCCCGCTGGGTGCCGTTTCTCTGCAACGATAACCGAAAGCAAAGCCAGGCTGGGTTGCACAAAAATGAGACCGCGTCATTTTCACGGGGCTCCATGTAAACATATGAACGAAGCCGCTTCTCTTTTCCTCCCCCTCCCCCACTCTGTGCAGAGCGAGGTGGATTAGGGGTGCAGAAACCACCGACTTTAAAGCGTCAATATGAAAAGGGTTTGAAATCAGGGTGGAGAGGGTGATTGAAGGGATTGTTTATTTAGGTGAACTTCACTTGTGTTGGACTACAACTACGGTACCAACATCTCTGGTCAGCCCAACTACCCATAATCTAATTTATCTTGGAGAGCATCGGAACAGAGATTAACGCTTTTCTTACAGAATCTTCATTTTATTTTTATTTATTTATTTTGTCAAGCATGTATTAGATAACGGATATAGGTGTAAACATGGTTATTAATACATGAAATGGATACGAATAAAGGGAACATTAGGACAGGGGCGGTAGGCACGGTGTTGCACTTATGCATGCCCCTTTCTCGAGAAAGATAACCGCAAGCAGTTTGATTTTCATTCAAACAAATAATAGGAATGTTTTTGGGGGACAGACATTCCTATGCCCCTCCATTTCCCCTCTGCCCTATCGATAAAGGATAATATTTGTTGCTCAGAGTTGAAATGAGGAGTCCTTAGTGCTCTGTGAGCAATGCTTTGTTGTCTTGCAGAAGTTTCATTCCCCAAATCATCAGTGTTTTAGGCGATGTCCCACATCAAAGAGGCTGATATATTTCTAACAAAGTCCCCTTACCTCAGAAGTTTTTATATTGAACTCCTGGTTGGCCTTGGCAGATCTGCAAAAAATAACCATGGCGGAATCTGATTGTGTTCAGATCATGATGTTGTGTTATATTGTACATATATATGTTATCTTGTAAATAAAATGATAAAATGTACCATAATTATATGATGCATAATTAAATGCAGGTTCCCATTTACTTGGGACTACCTGGCTTTGTATCCTCACTTTCCCAATGTTTCCAGTGGGGCACAAGAAAGATGGAGAACTGAGAAATACTGAAGGTGATCATGGGATTTAGCAATCCTAAGCAAACAAAGGTTCTCCCTCTGTAATATAGATGCCAAAAAGAAACATCTATTAATTACATTACTGCACATTAGAAGGATCTATGAAAAATGTGAAATTTTATATAAGTCAGGACTACGATTATCTTTAGAACAGGTTACTTTTAATAGATTTCAATGTGTCCATGGAAGGAAAAAGCATATACCAATCTTTAGTAGAAATTTACTTTGTCTTCTTGTTGCTTTAATGCATTAATGAAGACTCCCATCTCTCTCTCTCTTTCACACACACCATATTTTCCAGATTGTGAAAAATGTGTTTGAGTATACGGTAATAGATTTCCTTTGTAATACAATTTTTATGTATTTTATGCATTTCAATATATTTTTCTGAAAAGGGATCTGTAAATTTTGTCAGAGTCTCAATAGGGGTCCATGGCATGGGTTTTATTGTGATTTTACTGTCTTTCCACACTGCCTTGAGTTTATGAAAAGTTAAAAAAAACATAAACGTATCTGGCCTGACTCTCATGATAAGGCCTTGATACATACAATATAAGGTCTGCAATTAAAATGATACATCAGGGAAGTATTTACATAGTAAGAATGCAGTCCAGAAATATCAATGTGATGATACATCAGTGATTATCCATTGATTATCTAATCAATTTATATTGTTGAAGCCTGTCATGTAGTCTTAATTATGAATAGCAAAAGGTACAGCATGAGACAATTGACAATAACAGCTGGCATTTAATAATGAAGGAGATGAATTCTTAACCGAGTTGCAACATAATCACCTTGACTAATCACCTATGGGTGAGGATTAGTCTGACATTTCAACTGGGCTAATGGCTAAACCATAATGAGCCATTCTGTATATTAATTCATGAAATAAGGCATACTATTGTTTAGGAGGATAAATGTTTTATGTTAATACTTCTGCTGTAGGCCAACATATGGTTTTATCATTGGTCATTGGTTTTATTTTTATTTTTATTTTATTTATTTATTAGAGCAGGGTTTGTCAACCTCAGCAACTTTAATCTGGGTGGACTGTAATTTCCAGAATTCTTCAAGCAGCATTCTCTAAACACTGATTTAGCGAATGAGCTAGATAAAAGCAAATTTCCTTAAAAAAGAAGATTTGGGCAAGTATAGCTTTACACATGGTATAAACATAACTTACACATTTTACCAGATACATTATTTGGCTCCTTTCTTCTCAAAGATATGCTCCAATGGTAATACTGAGAACAGAGCTGTCTGTCCCATTTAGTACCATTTACTATAAACATGTGTCAGTTTTAGAAACAGATTCAACATTTAGGTAGTATTTGTTCCAGGGTGAAATCTGTGGCTTCAGCAAATAAAAATCTATTTAGAGGAGTGACCCCTAGTGGCCTTTTGTGGTTATGAAAACTTCACAAATGCTTTGTGAATCAAGGATTTGCAATTTGGGCAACATTGAACTAACCAGAATGATATGAAAGTTTATACCGATACACACATCCAAAATAGTTCGTCACGATAGTATAGAACAAAACACAAGTTATTGTTTGGAAGGAGATACAGAAGAGTTTGAAATGTACAACATTTTGCCTGAAATGTTTTGAAACCCACTGCAATTTTCTTTACAGGTAGTCCTCGATTTATGACCACAATTGAGCCCAAAATCTTTGTTACTAGGGGAGAATTTGTTAAGATAGTTTTGCCCCATTTTACGACTTTTCTTGCCACAGTTGTTAAGTGAATCACTGCCCTTGTTAAATTAATAGCTTCCTCAGACTTTGCTCGTCAGAAGGTCGCAAAAGGTGATCACATAACCCTGGGACACTGCAACTGTCATAAATACAAGTCAGTTGCAGCGGTGGGATTCACTTAGCTTCCCTTACCTGCTCAAAAATGTGAGCACACGCGCGTCGTCTGCACATGTGCACAGACTTCTGCGCATGCGTAGTACTCTCATGTTATGTCAGGGCGGGTGGGTGGTGCTTCCCACTGTCATCGCTACTGGTTCGTGTGAGTTGGAGAGAACCTGCTGAATACCACCACTGGTCAGTTGCCAAGCATCTGAATTTTAATCATATGACCATGGGGAACCTATAACGGTGGTAAGTCATAAGTCACTTTTTCAGTGATGTCTCTGGAGATTCTCAGTCATCCAGGTCATGGTTGTCTCAAGGAGGCTCTTTTTTGGGACTTCCATTCCCCGCCATCCAGTCAGAGGTGAAGAAACCTCTTGGATAAGAAGCAAAATGTCTTCAAAGAAAAACCTGAAAGTCTAGTTGCCTCTTGGGGAAAAAAAAGGACCTTTTGGTTTTTCAGTGATGTAACTTTGAAAGATGACTAAACAAACTGTTGTAAGTTGAGGACTACCTGTATAGGTGTCATTCACATTCCAGTGAGGCTTGGCTTTCCTTTCCAGAGACACAGCATTATTTTGCTAGATTCTACCTTATTTAGATTAGAATGAGGCTTGTCCCACCTCACAGCCTTCAGAGGATTGTTAGATTTCCCTGTGGCCAGTTTTTATTCATTTATTTTGTGTCCAGATCAAATCTTAAACTACCAAAACGAGGCCACCTTTTTGGCTTCATTGTTGGCCAGAAACAAATCACTTTCAGCAGATACTACTGTAGTAATCCACAGACCAACAAGTGGGCCAGACTCTGTGTCTCTCCACATTTACACAGCGTGTTATTATCCTCCAGCAACCTCCATTTAGGAACTCCCATCCTCAACCTATTCAATGTCCTTCAAGTAACACAGGGGCGATGGGATCCCTCAACCATGTCTGTTATAAAGGCAGATGGATTCCCAAGCACCCTAATTTTGTTCACATGACTGTGAGGGCGACTGTGGGGGCACTGCAGCATCTATCAACTTTGGCTAAAATGTGTACATTCATTCAGTGCCATCGTAATTTCAAACAATCGCTGAAAGAACTGTCGGAAGTTGAAGATTACCTGTATCTATTTCGTTGGAAGATGTTGTGTGGGTAGTCTGTTTCCTTTTTCTGATGTTCTAAGTTGCCGCAATGTTGTCTTTTTACTACCAGTTCTGTGGCCGTGGCATGATGGGCATGGTAGGGGAAGGATATCGCAAAATCCCCATTTCCTCCCCATCCCACTTACCTGCTTTCCAGCTCCATTCATCTGTGCAGGGCAACAAAAGAGGACCCAGCCAATCAGCTGGGATTTGGGAGGCAGCGAATAGATCGGGGGAGGGGCCAGTCAGAGGTGGTATTTTCTGGTTCTCAAACTTTCCGCTACTACTCAAACTTTCTGCTACTGGTTCTCCACATCTGGTCAGAACCTGCTTAATACCACCACTGATGTTCTTCTGAATATTCCTCTTACACAGCTCCTCTTGTAGGAGATTGCTTACTACTTTGGTAGTGAAGCACTTGGTTAGTGAGGGTTGTTTTTTCATAGACTTGTGTTTCTGATTTGCCATCAATTCCTCTGCTGATAAGGATATCCAGGAAAAGGGTAGCATGTTGTTGTTTTCTTCTTTCCTTGTGAATTTTAGTGCTTTGATGCAGGTAGTCCTCGGCTTATAACCATTTGTTTAGTGACCATTTGAAGTTGAAAAAAGTGACTTATGACCATTTTTCACATTATGACTGTTGCAGCATTCCCTCGGTCATGTGATCAACATTTGGTTGCTTGGCAACTGACTTGTATTTGTGACAATTGCATTACCTTAGAGTCATGTGATCACAATTTGTAACCTTCCCAGATGGCTTCCGACAAGTCAAGTCAATGGGAGAAGACGGTTTCACTTAACGACTGCACGATTCACTTAACAAGGTCATTTGCTTAATAATAGTGACCAAAAAGTTGTAAAATGAGGCGCAACTCACTTACAACTGTCCCATTTTGGGCTCGAGGACTATCTGTAGTCTTCATGTATCTTCTCTAATTGTTTTTCTGGTCTGATGAATCTATCCTCTACATACTGGGTCCATACGTTTGGTTATAGATATGGGAGCACTATAGTTTCTAGACACTGGCCTTTGCTATTGTAGAAAGGTATCCTAGAAGAATGAAATGTTCTAGGAAATATTAAAAAGGCAGAATATTATATTTCCCTGGATGTTTTTAAAGACAAAGCAGCTCCTTGTAGCTCCCTGCCCCCCTTCAGCTCCAGGGTGATGGGATGAAGAACTTCACCCTTGGGACATGATAGGATTAGCCCTCATTCAAGATCCAAACTAGGACAAAGCCATTAAGCCATAATAGGAATTGCCCAAAGCCCCTTCATTACATCACCCAGCAAGATTCAACCAAGCC
>JANHFT010002960.1:188491-199793 GCA_032467955.1 Pseudoxenodon macrops | reverse complement strand
CTTAGTTCTAAGTTGCTTCTCTCCTTGATTAGTTTCCACCCATTGCTTCTTGTTCTATCCTCAGGTGCTTTGGAGAACATCTTGACTCTTCTTTGTGGCGGCCCCTGAGATATTGGAACACTGTTATCATGTCTCCCCTAGTCCTTCTGTTCATTAAACTAGACATACCCAATTTCTGCAACTGTTCTTCATTTGTTTTAGCCTCCAGTCCCCTAATCATCTTTGTTGCTCTTCTCTTCACTTTTTCTAGAGTCTCAACGTCTTTTTTACATCATGCCGACCAAAACTGAATGCAGTATTCCAAATGTGACCTTACCAGGGCATTATAAAGTGGTATTAACATTTCACGTGATCTTGATTCTATCCCTCTGTTTATGTAACCCAGGTTGGCTTTTTGGGCAGCTGCAGCACACTGTTAAGTGATTGTCCACTAGGACTCTTAAGATTCCTCTCACAGTTACTTACTATTGGGCTACTGTAGGTACCACTTATTCTATACCTGTGCATTTGGTTTTTCTTGAGATAAAGCTGAGTGCTACAAGCATATTGATGGTACCATAGTCCACACAGATTTTGAATAGCAAGGCAGATTTTTTTTTTTAACTGCATTAAGGCAGCTGGAATTTGGACCGGGTGATGCCTGAAATTCTTCCCTTCTACTTCCCAATCTCTCTCCTATATTTCAATGGAGAATGAAAACAGAACTGGTAATAGTGGAGACACTGCTGGAGTGGCATTTTTATGGCACCTCCTTCTTCCTGTCTCTGTATCTGAAGCTTGGAAGACATTTGCCATTCATTAACTCTCCAACTTTGAAATTAAGATGATCCATGGACCTATTATTGAGCTAAGTAAGCCTATTACAGTAAAGACATTAACCACAATGTAATATTTGGTCCAGGTGTATATGTCACTTTGCCATGATTTAATCTATCATACGTATTAGATGACAGAATACATATTTTCAGGACAGAAAATGCATACCTATGTCTCCTTAAAACCACCCTGGTATCCTTGAGATGAATCAAAGTCACATATCTTTGAATTCCGAGAACTGTACTCCTAACACAGGAGAACATAATGTTTCCTAGCTAGTTTCTAAAGCATCCAATCACCAGAAGACAAAGATAAGAATCTTATTTGTAACCAGTTCTGGCAGGTCTTTCTCTCCCAGTATTATTCACATCTATTTACATACTGTACGCTACCTACATATTATACATACTGAAGGCTAAGAAAAACAAAATGTAGAGTCATTTTTCTCCTTTGACTTTGAGTGACTGTAGCATTTTGTCATCAAGAAAAATAGTCCTTGTTTATGAACCTCATTGAAACACACAGGTTAGGAGGCTACATTTAATTTTCGAGGCAGGACATCTTGTATAACCAGGACAGGAGTCTCATTTGAAATAAAAAGCATCTTTCCAGTTCTTTAGAATTAGGGTGACCAGATTGATAGAAGGACTAGGGGTGACATGATAGCAGTGTTCCAATATCTAAGAGTCTGTGACAAAGAAGAGGTCAAGTCAACCTATTCTCCAAAGCACCTGAAGTCAGGACAAGAAGCAATGGATGGAAACTAATCAAAGAGAGAACAAACTAGAACTAAGGAGAGATTTCCTGACAATTAGAACAATTAATCAGTGGAACAACTTGACTCCAGAAGTTGTGGATCCTGCAAGTTTAAGAAGCGATTGGACAATGATTTTTCTGACATGACATAGGGTTTCCTGCTTGAGCAGGAGGTTGGACTAGAAGACCTCTCAAGATCCCTTCCAACTCTGTTATTCCGTTATCCTGCCTTTTGCTAGAAGCTGTTGCTTGGCAATAATGGTGGACTGTGGGAGCGCCAGTCAACTAACACTGCCTCTGACTAAGATGGTGATAATGTGGATAGGTGTTTCCAGGACTGAGAAATAGGAAGATGACTATACTAGGTAAGGTAGAATTCCTTCCAAAGGAACATGCATCTTCTCTGAGATGTCTCTTTCCCACCATCAATTGTCTGGGATTTTCCCTGCTGAGATGAGGTATTCCTACCATAGCTTTCATTATGCAAATATTTGAAATTCCTATTGTTGGATTCTATTATAAATATTTTACAAGATTGTCTCAAATGTGGAACAAATTATCATTTTATACACAAAAAGATTGTGTCATAATCTTTCAATTTAGATTTTTGAATCTTGATACTTTGTGATCTTCTCCAATTCTTTGTCTTCTACCTCCACACTTTATTATTTTCCATCACGTTACATCTGGTGTGTTATAGGCCAAGGTCTGTATTCAGAAATTCCGCAATATTTTAACCTGCTCATTTAGACTGTTTTTTCAACTCTGTGTTTATTAGTGCCACATGATAATTTTTATGGATGTTCCAGTGAATCATTTTGGTGACTGTGTAATGTAGTTGTTTACAATCAGTTTGTGCAATCATGCATGAGCTGAGAGTGTGATATACTGTTTCTTCTTCCTCTTTGCACAATCTGCACTTTGAATCATTTGATGATTGTTTCATTCTAGACTTGATTGCATTAGTTCAAATAGCTTGTTTTTCAGCAGCCAAAATCAAGCTTTTCATTTCTTTTTTTATGTTCCAGTTGTAAGCTATTTGCAGTTTTTATCTTTATTCACTTTATTCTTAACCTTTTGCAGAAAATGATTGTATTATTCATTACATAAATGATTAAAGACTGTATAGAATACCAAATAATAATAGTTATACAAATGAAACAGAGGTGGGTTCCTACCGGTTCTAACTGGTTCTTTAGAACTGTTAGTAACTCGGCGATGATGTCATGGAGCCAGTTCTGTCGGTGTCTCCATGGGTGCCGCCATTTTGGATTTTGCTTCTGCGCATGCGCAGAAGCTAATTTTTGATTGCTGCGTGCACCCGCGCGCTTTTTGGCCATGTGTATGCCGCAACCCTGAGCGAACCGGCAGCAAAAGGATCCAGAACCCATCCCTGGAATGAAAGGCTTCTCGCACCAAATATTTGATCTTGCATATAGTAACTGCAGCCAGGATTGTCTTCGCGCAATGTTGGAAAAATACAAATATACCAATAGACAATCTGATAATTGAAAAAAATTATGAATGCGCAGAAATGGATAAATTAACAATAGAACTCAAAGGACAAAAAGATTCGGACTATTATGTAATATGGCAGAAATGGTACAATTGGATTGGAAAAAAACAGATGGAAAAAAATGTGTGTAGATAAATATGGACCTGGATATTATTGTAAAGTAAGGTACAAATGTAATAATATGAATCTAAGGAATGTAAAAGGCGGTTGTTCTGCTTAGGGAAAAAATTGTAATAATATAGTAATAACTAGGTAATAATATACATAGTTATTATATATATATAGTTATAGTAGAATGTTAGCTTGTTTGTTTGTATTTGTAATTTTTATGTAAGTTTTTATATGTTGTAAAATATTAATAAACATTATTAAAAAAATAAAAAATAAAAGAGGGGGTCAAAGACGCAATCTACATTAAGATTGAACAACTCTCTCAACAGTGGGGTAGAGATATTTATTTATTTATTTATTTGTTTGTTTTTTATAATTTGTCAAGCAGAAACAAAAACAGGAATGAAGTAAAAATACAATGACAGGGATGATAGGCACCTTAGTACACTTATGCCACCCCCTCTACGGACCTCTTAAGTACGAAGTGAGGTCCTCGGAATTCAATTGGTGACTAAAACTGTGAAAATCTGTAGCTGAGACAACAGATTCAGGTAGAGCATTCCAGACTTGGAGAACTCTATAACAAAAATCGTATTTTTTACAGCCAGGTTTAGAATGATTTACATTGAATTTAAAGTGGTTGTTCGTGCGCATATTATTGCGATTAAAATAGAAATTACAGGTAAAACATTGCTATGTACAATTTTGTATGCAATACCTAAGTCTGACCGCGAGTGACGCAGTTCCAAGTTATCCAAACCAAGAATTTTGAGCCTAGTAGCACAGGGAATTCTATGATGTACAGAAGAGTGCAAAACCTTTCTCGTAAAGTACTTCTGAACTGGCTCAGTTGTAATAATGTCAGCTATATGGTAGGGATTCCAAACAGTTGACCTCTTAGATTGGTGGAGTGTACATTTTATAAACTCTAGTTAGCAATTCAATGTTTTCAGAAAAGAAGCTTCATAGAATTAAGTTTGCAATTCTTAGTGCTTTTTTAGCAACGCTGTTACTATGCTCTTGGAGCATAGCTCATCAGAGATAAAGTGAGGGCCATCTGCTAGATCCATGATGGCGAACCTATGGCACGCGTGCCACAGGTGGCACATGGAGATATATCCTAGGGCATTACCCTATGTCAGATCATGCATCCTGGCCAGCTTATTTTCGCCCTTCCAGAGGGTGTTTTTGTCCTCCCCAAGCTTCAGGAAAGCCTCATGAAGCCTCAGGAGGGCAAAAAATGGACCCAACAGGCCAACCGGACGTTATTTTCTGAGGCTTTAGAAGGCTTTTCTGAAACTTGGGGAGGGTGAAAAATGGGCCAATGGGTCAACTGGAGTGAGGCCTATGGGCATGCATGGGGGTGGGGCAGTGCGGGGGTGGTTGTGCACACATGCACAGGGGGAGAGCACTGCATTATGGGTATGGGCACTCATGCGTGCAACCCCCCCTTGGACTCCCTCCACTTTTGGCATGGGATGGCACTGTGCTAGATCAATGCCACTTACCTTATAGTTGACATTCTGATTATGTTTAGCAATATGTAAGATAGGACATTTACTAATCAAATAATTAATATGACACCACAGATGTCCTGTTTACAACACAGTCCTTTCAGCCGTTCCAAGAAAGTTCCACCCATTTGCACCATTCAGTTGACCCTGAGGGCACAGATAATCCTCCAAGTGGCCTCAATGACTCCCAGAAAGAGTGCTAATGACCAGATGACTATTATATAAATCCTTCCATTTTCCCTCATTGTCAGAACTGAAGAAGCTTCTTGGATGAGAAAGGAAATGCCTTCAAGCAAAAACAAAGGAAGTCCAGTTGCCTATTGAAAAAGCACCTATGAGACATTTGCCCCAAATGGATGTTCTTCCTTGGCTAAGAATCCCTTTGATTCTTCTTCCCTTGCTCTTTTTTTTGATTGATTGATTGTTTTTGATTGATTGAACAATCAGCCAATGGAACAGCGTGCCTTCGGAAGTTGTGGGAGCTTCATTACTTGAGACCTTCAAGAAGAGATTGGACTGCCATTGGTCAGAAATGGTGTAGGGTCTTCTGCTTGAGTGGGAGGGTTGGATTAGATGACCTACAAGGTGCCTCCCAACTCTGTTGATCTGTTATCTGCTCTGAAGATGACCCTTAATAGCATCAGAGTCATCAAAGGCCCTCATCAAGCAACAGCAAATGGAGAAACATCTTTGAGTCAATGAGCTAAGTAAACTGAGGCCATGAAGGTAAAGGGTTGGACTGGAAAAAATGTATAGAATAACCAAGAATGAAGAATGTTCCATAAAACTGCAAGCAGGTGACCTTAACTGGTAAAAGAAATAATCCTTTACAGTGAAGATCTGAGGTCTATCCTCCATACCAAGCGGCCCATCTATAACATCAATGGATTTAATAAGCATAGCATACTAGTAGAACAAAGGAACCCATAGTAATCCTCAAAGCAAGCCAAGATACTTCTCATAATGTGCTGTCCATTGATCTGTAAAACTCTTGTTCACGGTATTGGTTCTTTGTAGGAAATTTTATTTCATTTTGGCTTCAATGGTGGATTTTTTTCAATATGCTTGTGCACATTTTCTTTAGGGTTTTAAATTTCGACCTCAATAGCACACCTGCATGTATCATTTGCTAGATTTCCCATTGGTTTTCCAAACTTAGCTGTGAGAATTGTGAACGGGAATAGACAAAGGATATTTGTTCACCATACTGGTTTTGAAAGGAATTGCAAGTTTCTTGAGACATTTTACATGGTTTTTATTCTGTGTTCCTCAGTATATGTCCTTCATTCCAGTTCAAATGTAAGGGTCCTTGTTGTAGAGAGTTCTATGCCTTTTGTAAACATCACTCATTTTCTCTTTTATTCCAGCTTCATTCTTTCCTTCAAACTTCTCAGTTTTATAATAATTGCATCAGTGGGGTGTATTTGAATGAGAAAGGAGAACTGGTAGCAGACCTTGCCATTATAAACTGGATAATATTAGCCAATAAGTCTGTCAGCAGAGTGATATTTGGGGATCTAGAAAGACCAGGATTATTGGATGTGAAGTTTACAATCAAGGAAACAGCTCTCGCAAAGATGGAACTGTTGAAGAAGGTGGGGAAAAGACTGAATTCAGCTCTTTCTGAAAGTCTTTAAAAGAGGATTCAACTGTTGTGGCAGAGACAGAAATAGGTTTTCAAATACATATATGTATATATTATCAAGAAGTATAAAATGCAAAATGCAAAAACAGAAAAACATATATCTAACAGTAATACAACAACAACAACAAAATGTGTAGAAAAAGGGGGAAATGACCCAAATATCAAATAAATGTAACATTAAACATAAAGAATCCATCCCAAAATTGACTCAGCCTTCCAACCATCTCAGGTGGGTAAAATGAGGACCCAGATTGTTGGGGGCAAGAGGCTGACTCTGTAAAACCACTTAGAGAGGGCTGTAAAGCACTGTAAAGCTGTATATACCATATTTTTTCAGACCATAAGACGCACCGGTGTATAAGATGCACCAAGATTTCAAAGGGCTAAGTAAGAAAAAAAAGTTTTTGTTCTCTCTGGCCCCAGGAGCACTCTGCAGGCCTCCCAAACCCTTTGTGCACCCTGTTTTTTTTGCAAAAACAGGCCCATTTTTCACCCATTTTTGAGAAAAACAGGCTGCACAGAAGGTTTGGGAGGCCTGCAGACTGCTTCTGAGGGCTATGGGAAGGCAAAAACGACCCTGTTTCTGCTAAAAAATGGCCTGTTTTTTGCCTGTTTTTCACAAACAGCTGGGGGAGTTTTTGCCTTCCCCCAGCCCTCAGAAGCAGTCTGCAGACTTCCCAAACCCTCTGCACACCCCGTTTTTGCAAAAAGCGGGCCTATTTTTCACAAAAATGGGATGCAGGGGCAGGGCTTCAAGAGGCCAAAATTGCTGTATTCTGTGTATAGGACGCACCAACATTTCTGCCCTCTGTTGGGAGGAAAAAGGTGCGTCTTATACTCCAAAAATATGGTAACTTACCTAATTAAGTTGTTTAGGTGTAATTAGGTAGGAATTAAATGGCATTTAGTTTATATGCTGGTCCACCTGCTTCTCTGTCTTCCTGTTGAAAATTAGCTTTGGCCCATCAGTCAAAAGCCAGGTGCAGCCCTGAGCTGGAGACGATGGTCGCCTCTGCTTTAATGTTGCTTAATATTCATCAACAGCGAGGACACCAGGACAGGATTTGACAGCATGAATGTAGGGTCTGCTTCAGTGCAGAAAACCTAGGTTAGCACCTTTTGAAAAGAGTGAAATAAAACATGGATGACCACCCAAAAAGCTTCTTCGTTCTGTTCTCTGTTAAAAGATAATTCTTACTTGGATTAAACTCAAATTATAAGTCACAATTCAACAATCAGTAGTGTGTAAATGAATTTGCCATAACTGCAGTGCCGAAGTTGCTCTGGGGATGTTCAGCCTCTCAACAAATAATACTTAAAAACAACAATAATTCCTGTTTGTTTCATCAGCTAGAAAAATTAGTTTGATTCTGCTCATAATTTACACAGGGACTTGGAAGTTGTGCTTTTACATTCTGCTTTGTAGCCAATCTTTAACTGGAGTCCTGGTATTAAAATCTTAATTATAAACGATTTCGCAGAAAGGTAAAGATATCCAGAAGTAGCTCATATGGATGAGCGTATGGATTTGCTCTTTAATGGGATGTCTTTGCGTGAGCTATTTAGAATTGTGGTTTCTCTATACAATTTCAAAATTATGACGGATAAAATGAAGAAATACAGGACATGCTTCCTTACACTTCAAAGGGGGGGTCACATAATCTTGATTGGACTAGACCCTGTGTTAATGTGATTCTGAGAGCCTTGATTTCACTTGGATAGTCTTTGAAAATCAAGTTGCTTTCAGTTATGGTTTAAACTTTTAAACAGTATTTAGACAAGCCTGTTTTTCCTTACTTAGCATCATGGGAGTAAATATAGTTGTTGCTGTTCATTTCCTGTTTTAGAAATAATCTATTATATATGAGTTTTTTCCTGTACTGTCATTAAAATGAATAAATAAACTAACTGAACTATTTTTTGTTTTGGTTTTGGTCACAAGTATATCAAAGAGCAAATATCCAGCTCACCCAAAACCTCAACGACATTTCATTTGTTGCTTTCTTGAATAAGTGGAATGCAAACAGGAATTCAAGCAGAAAAATAAACAGATAGAAAGCCACAATAAAATGCTTCTCATTTAAGATGGTGCACTAATTTTAGATGCTGGCAAAACGCACTGTATTTTATTTACTGAAACTGCTCTTCTCTTGCCTAGTGACCTTTCTGCTTTGTGAATCGTTTCCCACATCAAATTCTCATGCTTTGGGTACATCAAATGGAAAATCTTGACACAGATATCAAAGTACCATATTTAGGTTACAGAACATGAATTAGAAATTAGCTTTCTATCTATGTACTGGAAATCTTTCCTTTCCTGAATAGTAAATAGCCAGCAGCAATAATCTTCATGTTAGGTTCCTATGAGTTGATGTGGAGGAAAGTTTAAGAAGAAGATGATAAGAAGTTAATGCAATTAAGAGCTAAAGGAACTTCATGCTGCCCCCTTTTTTAATATAATTTATGAAGGTGCTCTTTCAGTACATGCAGTCTTTCTAGTCTTCCACATCCATTTTTGATGACATTAAGAAACAGGACTAATTTTCTGTATTGGTGGATATGATGGTTGTTTCCAGTTTATAAACATAGTTTAGGATCAAAAACTTTGAGGTTCCTAGTACTACTTAATATCCAAGTTCCTATTGGTTCATGACTGCTATCTTCAAACAATTTCCCTCAGCACTTTTATACAGTTCCATCATATGGCTCATGTGGCTTGCCTTGGCTATTACCCAGGTAGGTCTGATATTGAAACTTCTGCCTGAATTGACACCTATTTAATAAAGAAAAGAGTTTCAAATTATTTATCACCGATGCTTCCCGTAAATAGAGCTTTTTAAAAAATTCTCAACCAAATAATAGTTTAAATAATATCCTTCCAGAACTTAGTCATATTTCTGCATTGAGATATTTTGTAAGCTGATTAACTAAACTTCAGCTATTGAGGGCCTGTGAATTCAAACTGACTTTGCCTTGTGTTAAATTTGTTGTTGGGTGACTTAGAAGGAATTAATATAGAGAAAGGAAAACAAACTGGTGATAGATTGGAAACACTCAAGCTTAAGCTAAACAAAGAGTGGAAACAAGCGAAAGAGCCTAAGTTATTTGTAATAGACTTTTTCCTTAAAAAGAAGAACGCTTTCTTTGTGAGCTTTATCTATATAAAGTAGGCTTTATCAAGCTTGAATCATGATCTTATTGAAGAAGGACGTGCAGCAGAGAACCTAGTTCTTCTTATTGCATAATGTAGCACTTAATCTTTCCAGATATAGTTTGCTTAGGCTACAGAGGATGACAATCTGAGATGGGAATAAGGGTTGGGGTGGTGGTGGAAACATTTGTTTATCGTTTATACCTTATCATTTCATCTCAAACTGGAAACATTTTTTTTATGAGCAGTTCTAGAGTATGACATTTCCATATCTGGAAATGATACTGCCCAAATTATTCTCTCTTCTCCCTTGCAGTCATTCCATGGCTAGGTTGCAAGGAGATGCTTTGAAAGTATTGATTACAACTAGACTTACAACTGCAATTGAGCCCAAAGTTTATGTTGCTAAAAGAGACAGTTGTTAAGTGAATCACTGCAGTTGTTAAGTTGGTAACATGGTTGTTAAGTGAACCTGGCTTCTCCATGAACTTTGCTTGTCAGAATGTTGCAAGAGAGGATCACATGATCCTGGGACACTGCAGCCATCATAAATATGAGTCAGTTGCCCAGCATCTGAATTTTGATCATGTAACCGGGATGCTGTGATAGTTGTAAGTTGAATACTGATCATAGTCACTCTTTTTTCAGTGCCCTTCTAACCTCTAACAGCCACTAAATGAACTGTTGTCAGTTGAGGGCTATCTATATCTACTGCTTCCATAGTAGCATTTTCACTTCTGCAGGGAATGCTGGATTTAGAATAGAATAATAGAATTGGAAGGGACCTTGGAGGTCTTCTAGTCCAACCCCTGCATAGGCACGAAACCCTATACCACTTCAGACAAATGGTTATCCAACATTTACTTAAAAACTTCCAGTATTGGAGTATTTACAACTTCTGGAGGCAAGTTGTTCCACTGATTAATTGTTCTAACTGTCAGGAAATTTCTCCGTAGTTCTAAGTTGCTTCTCTCCTTGATTAGTTTTCACCCATTTCCTTGCTTAAAGACTAGTTTTTCATCATATAGTAGCACTCTTACCTATTACAGGTGTTCTGGTAGTATAATGGTGAGGTTGGTGGATGGATGTTGTTTTAGACAGACAGCTGAAATATTGTGCAACTCTTCTGGTCTCCATGTATTTAAAATAAATTCCCTAAGGTATTTCCTTGCAAGAGAAATATCTGATTTTCTATCTCATTGCTGGGCTACAAAATTTCTTCTGGTGCTACTTTTTTCCATCTAAGAGAATAGGAATATGTGAAAAAAACAGAGCACAGTCCTGTTATAAAGATCATGTTAAGAAATCTGGAATGCTATAACACATGTAGATAATAGTATATCAAGAATACATCTGACTACCGTTTATATTTTTATTTGTTTATGTTGTATTTTTGGTCTCAGAAGTTGTTTTTTTAAAAATTATGTATCTTCTTTTATAGTTTGGAAAACAACCAATAAAGGATATATTCACAGATCTTCGAGATGGGAGGAAACTCTTAGATCTTTTAGAAGGGCTAACAGGGAATCCACTGGTAAGTGCCAATTGCCATTATTATCACCATCTTGAAAAGATAATTTAAAATAGTATGCCTTTGCTTATTTACAATATCAGAACCAGCATTCTGGCTTGGGAATTTTGGGAGTTGAAGTCCACACATCTTAAAAGTTGTAAAGGTTGAATAACACTGATCTATATTGCCCACTGACAATTACTGTATTTTTCGGAGTATAAGACGTACCTTTTTACCCCCAAAAAGAGGGTTAAAATCTGGGTGCGTCTTATACACCGAA
>JANHFT010002960.1:145999-157642 GCA_032467955.1 Pseudoxenodon macrops | reverse complement strand
CAAAAGTTAAAAACCAATTAAAAACAAATATTACAAATCTGGCCCTATTTAAAAATCCCTTTTAAAATAGTTAAAATTCAATTACTATGCTTAAATCAAGGCTGGGAAATTATGGACCCACCCAGATATTGATAAATTGCAATGTCCAGCAACCCCATGATCATGTCAGAGGTGAGGGATTCCTGGAGTTTTAGTTTAGTAACATCTGGAATTCAGCTAAGGTTCCTCATTCTCAAGCTGTGTTCTTCTCTCAAGTTGTTCAAGGCAGCAGACATAAATAGGAAGGAACCAGCCATACAGCAGGGTGAAGACATTGACACAAGTGAAACTATGCAGGAGAAAACAGGAGTTAGTTTCTGAATGGAATTGGAATGTTTTGATGGTCTTGACCCATCAAGACCATCAAATTTCAGGCAGCCACACAGCTTTTATTAATACTGTATGGTTTTTAATTAAACCAGTTAGACGATTTCAGCAGTAAAACTGAAACATCCAGAGCACAGGTTACTACAGAGAATAAGTAAAAGATATGTGACTTTTTCCCCTTGCCAATATTCATGTATTCAGTTCTGTTGATCAGTCTTAAGCTTGTGTGTAATTTCTTAATGCAAAGACACACTTGTTTTTGTCTCCTTTTGTCCTTTTCATTAAGAAGCGAGAGTTTAATTAAATGAAGCCATGTGTCAAATGATGTTTGCAAAATATAAACATGCTTTATTAAAAAGATATTGTTTGACCTGTCCCTTGCTTGATGCTTAGCCATAATGTGTTTTGTTTGTTTGTTTGTTTATAATAAACTAGCCTATTGTGTCTTAGAACGATAAGTGAACTAATCCATCACAAACCTGTAGCTCAAAATCCTGATTTAGCATTTATATCTGGAATAGAGCTAAAAAAAAAAAATCCATGCATTGCAACTTGCATAATTGATTCCTTTTCTTTGTTCAGAAGGGCTTCCTACCGAAGAAACAGGCAACGCCCTTAAGAGGCTCTTGGCAGAATGGAAAGGGGCTGCTGGCTACTTGGAAGAAATAGCAAGAAAAATGCAATATCAGGATGAAATCAATATTTACTTTAGTGAATTGGGTAAACTCGATAAGTCTGTGAGCGAAAAAGAAGCATGGCTGCAAGACAATTCTGCAGTAGTTGAGCATCAACCATTAGCAATGGTGCAGGAGTTGTGCCAGGTAAGCTTGACAACCTTGTTACAGAAAACACAATTATTTATGTTTGACCTATACCACTAGAGTACAGTTGTTGTCTCATATTTATGTGCCTGGATTTGAACATGATCTTGAAAAGGTCTGTTCAGGTGTACTACCAGGTGAAGCAACATGACTCTTAAGAGGAAAACCTTTTTCCATTACGGTACTTTATCTGTGGAATGTTCCCCTGAGAGAGGTTCATCTGGAGTTTGTATTATGGTCTTTCTAGCACTTAGATGGACAATAGTATTGCTCTAGTCCTGTGATGGCAAACCTATGGCACACATGACATGCAGCGCCCTCTCTGATGGCACATGAGCCATCGCCCCAGTTCAGCTCTGCTGCACATGCGCTTGCACCTCCCACTGGCCAGCTGGCCTTCGGGTCTCTGCCACGCAAGTGTGAGGCCCGTGCACACATTGCATTTTGGGGGTTCAGGTATGCGTGCGCAAATGTGCACGCACACACACACTTTGGGCACTCAGTCCAGAAAAGGTTAGCCATCACTGCTTTAGTTATTATATGGATCTATTTCAGATTTAATGAATGCTGTTTTGCTCTGGTCTTATTTGCTTTTGTTATTATACTATTATAATGCTGTGGATGATGTTTTAAATATCTAAATCTAAATATTTAGATATTCAGATAAACAATCTGAATAAATAAATTTAGTAAATACTTGAATAAATAATATTTATCTAAATATTATTTTATATTGTAATTTTAATCATATTTGTAAACTGCCAAAGGAATGAGGTTCTTGGAGTCTTTAAAAATGTTATGTTAAAAATAACCAGTGTTGGCACTCTGTCTTTCTTAGAGGGAACTCACAAACCTCTTAAGTCTGACTCCTCAAATGGACCATCTCAAGATCAAGTGCAGGGAACTGACATCTCATCCTGCTGCTCCAGACTTTATTGAAGATAGCTTTGGCTCTTTGAACAGCCGCTTCAGTTCTGCCCAGCAGGAACTAGAACTTCTTCTGCAGAAGCTGAAGAGAGGTGTGCTTTGATTTCTACAAAATCTCCCTTCCTCTCCTTTGTATCATCTTAAGTTTCCGCTTTTGCTAGGAGCAAAGACTCCGGCAACTGGGACTGCTTTCATCTTGGATTTTTGGCAAATGCTATATACATAACCACAAGCATAATCTTGAAAGGGAAGAAATAGTTCGCCCTTCTTTTTGTAATGTCAGAAATATCTTCTTCTTTGCCACCCTCCTCCCAGCATCATCTCGATTGGGGATTTTCTGGATTGAATGAATTTATTAAGCAAATCGTTCCAAAAGCTGGTGAATAGGGAGAGTACGGAATTTCCTTAGCTGATGTCAAAACATGTACTTGTCCTTATGTATATAATGCTCTTTTTTCTTTTGATTGTATTGATTCCAAGGTCAGATTGTCCCTTTGGTGTGTTTTAAGGACTTGGAGTGGGAGTAAGGATGACCATCTAATTTGGCAAGGTTTACTTTTGTGTTCTGTGTGCTATTAAGCACTTTCTCTTATGTCAGACTGTCAGAGTTCAATCTGTCAAGAAATCCCGTGTGTCTAAAACACAAGAACTGTCTTCACTTTTGTTGACCTTGAATAGAAAATCTTAAGGAGCATCATTTGTTATGATGGTTTAATGTATACCCTGCCAGACTAAATGTCCGCCTTGGGCAACTAAACAAAAATCACACATATAAAATGTATTACTTAAATTCAGCAATAAACACAGAAAATGTCAGTGTCAATAAAACATTCTAGTAAAACCCAAATGCCAACACGCTTGAAGTTATTACTGCTCAATGCTGCCTTAGGTCGAGACAGCTTTTCTTTCATGCAGCTTAAATATGCTTGCAATTCCCTGTAGATTTTTTAAATACTCAGATTCAGGTGCCTTTTTTTCCTGTAAAAAGAAGGTTCCACTCACGGAATCTTCTTCTGCTTTGGAAGAGAACAAGCATTCTGCCCATTGTTTTGATTTTTATTTGTGTATTTTGCTGCCTTTTTGTCCTTATTCTAGGTTACTAATATTAACCTTAATCATTATACCAAACTAGCTCTCTAGTTAATATACCCCTAATTAAGTTATTATGTCAGCTGAATGCAGAACTTATGTTTAAGGTATGTAGAACAACAAAAGCAAATCAACTCACCCTCAAAATATATTTTAAATATTTTATATTTAGGAAAATAGAATCCTGGATTGACGCAACGTTTAGAAAAAAAAGGAAAAGGAGAAAATAAAAAGAACAATGTAGCTGTTGCATTTGAATTATTAATTGGATGTTGATTTTTATAAATAGCAGAAGGTGAACATTCTTATTAGAATTTAATAATTTCAATACTTCAAATTTCCATACAATCAGCAAGAAACATGTTATCATAACTCTCCTTTACAAATTGTCAAATATAAAGATAAACAATTGAAGCATCTTTTCCCCCCAACAATTTTGAAGGAAAAGTGAAGAGGAAGAAAAAATATGAAAAGTTTAAACCTGAATACAGCCATTAATTTGCTCAGTTGCGGTTGATAAAACAAACAGATGAAGCAGACCTATATAGCTGTGAGACTTGATTAACATTTATGTAAATGACCAATACTGCAGATGTTTCTTTCAATGCTAGTTGCCAAAGAGCACCAGAAAAGAAGGAATAACAAGTTCTGTAAGCCATTCTGGACCATAATCAAATCCTATCAATATTAGCATACATTCAGAACTGAATTAAACAGAGCAGCAGCGCATCAAAGAACAGTATTTATAGTGAAAAGACATAAAAGAGACACCCTGGGAAGGCTGCCTGCAACCATTATTTGACATTAGCCATCCAAGTAATTGGTCTTTAAAATGTAGATCTTCTGTACACTTTTCTGCAGGGATTCACAGTGCAGTTGAGATTTTTTTTTTGAATCAACGATTCAATTGGTCAGATTTATGTCCACAGACAAAAATCCTTGGCTTCTAACCCAGCTTTTCTGTTGATAGATTCCAACCCTAATGTGATTCCAGCTGTCATAAAACTACTCTGTATTTTGAATTATAAAGAAAAATCAATATTACATTGTGCATTAGCTTTCTTCAACCTGATTACTTCCAGATCAGAGCTCCTCTTGACTCTTGTTGCGGGAGGAG
Source organism: Pseudoxenodon macrops (assembly GCA_032467955.1). Taxonomy (NCBI): domain Eukaryota; kingdom Metazoa; phylum Chordata; class Lepidosauria; order Squamata; family Pseudoxenodontidae; genus Pseudoxenodon; species Pseudoxenodon macrops. The sequence goes on along the minus strand of JANHFT010002960.1, from coordinate 153,322 downwards.
AATGTTGGCTTCAGATGATATAAGTGTAAACAAACACATACTGGAGTCCTGTTTTTGCTCTGGCTTTGCAAGAGTTTTAGCAAGCAGTTTGTATACATTCACCACAAGAAAGTTGAAAAAAAAACATTTTCACCTAGTAATTATCTATCTATAATTGAAAAGGTCTGTATGTACTGTGGACCACCATTTCTGTTAGGTTATATTGCATTTATATTTGATATTTTTGGTTCAAATTGTATAAGCAAGTTGTTAACTTCACTTTAAATACTTACTTTAAATGCAGAACTTGAAAGTCATCCCCCCAAGACTTATTTGGATTCTTTGAAAAAAATGAAGGATGAGTTGAATGAGTTGGAAAGCAAAGTGAACTCCATCATGAATTCAGTAAATGACTTGACTCAGGTTGAAAAAGCCTTGCAGCAGACAAAGGTATGTTTCTTCTTAGCACTTGATTAAATTCTAAGTTCAGATGAAGCAGAATATGGGAGGATTGGTTTCATGTCTTTACCATATCACATTTTTAATGATTAATGTTGGGATGTGGGTGGGAAGTTTGATTGTCTTCTGCATTTAAAAAAAAAGTTTATGTGTGAAAACTGCTGCTCAGTGACAGAGCACTAACAGACACTTGGAATGCAGAAATGCAGACAAAAGGAAGGCTGCATCTAAAATATTTATTGAGAAAAGCTTCTTTTTCCATATAAACAAAGCTTTAGAATATTTAGGAAGTATTAGCAAAATAGTTTTTAAGTAGCCAGAATAATCATTTCCTTGCAGAGCTGTCAATTTGCAAGTGCAAAGGAATAGGGAGGTATCTGGGTTTAAGCAGATCACAACACATTTAAGATAAAAAAACCATAACAGATACACAAATGCTAATTTATGTGATGGTGCATCTAGTCATTTGGCAGATTCCAAGTGACTGGCAAAAATGAAGGTTTGAGTAACACGATTCTAGCCTGTTTCTTATGCGATCAAAGCAAGATATGAAATTGGTTCTCCTATAGAAACATAGGTATATTAAGGCAATGTCTTTACTAAATCAATTGAATCAAAGGAGCTTTTTTTGAAAGGCAACTGGACTTTGTTTTCCCTTGAAGATGTTTCACTTCTCATCCAAGAAGCTTCTTTCCCCCCCAACATTCTCAGCAAGCAGGTAAACATGCTGAGAATGGGTGATTTTGTGACAATACCCAAAACTTTCTGGAATAATGTGTCAGTGTTTGAAAAAGTGGTAGAGTCCTTTAATAGGGAGAAAGTTAAGTTCAAGAAAAGGTCTTAAAGAGAATGTTGAAATGCATTATTAGCAAGTCAGGGTTTATTTTATCTAGGCTTTTCCATCTTGGGTTAGGATTCTAGTTATATTGAATCTAGTTAATTGTCCCTTTGATGTCAGTGGTTAGGGTTGTGTGTAGAATTTAGTTTTAGATTTTCAAATGTTGGAAGTGGATGGAATGAGAAGCATACCTCCAACCATTTTTATTGTAAACTGCTGCCTAAAAATCAGCACAAGATGTCAATACAAGAATCAGGGTTTTGGACTAGTTCAATATTTTAAAAGCTTTTAATTATACACTATAACTTTCACTTTGGCACTGGACAACATCCTAATTTGATACAAAGGTTAATTCCATTATTCCAGTAAATCAAATACATTTTATAGGATATAAAACATGAAGGAGCACCATTTTATATAAATATAATTAATGTTTTTATATTTATTCCCTGCAGATGGTTTGTGAAACCCTAGAAAATCAAAAAGGCATGGTCGATAAACTTGTTGCAGACACACAAGTATTGGAAAAGCATATTTCTGCTGAAAAATCAAAATTATATAAGCAAGAATTGAAATGTTTGCAAGGATACAGGGATAAATTAAAACTAAAGATTTCTAAAGATGTTCACTTATTGGAAGAAATTGTTTCCAAATTGAGGACATTTGAGGTAACTAGAAATACCTTTTGTTTAAATACTTTCTTGTAAGTATCATATTCCACATTCTCAAATTAATTTATATTCTGCAGCAGGCTATAATGTTAGTACCTGTTTATATGATTCCAAATGGTATGTAATTATATGTGTCAATCATTCTGCAGCCAGAAGTGATTGCAGTAGAATGGGAAAAATAATAATAATAATATACCGCCTTGTTCAGCGGAGAGTCAATCTAAAAACCAAATAAGCAGGAATAAATTATTTTAGTAGCTTCTTATTTAGATAGTTTAACATTTTGTATCTAGTTGGTAACAATGAATTTGTTTAGTGCTTGTAAATATAAATTTTAAACTTGATGTAAAAGTCTCCAGTTATTGTATGTATATGCTTATCTTTCTTTATGCGTTTAGACATTTCTTTATGGTAAGGTTAATGAAAGATGGCCTGAATAGTTTCCAACTACTGTTTAGTTGAGAAAATGAGGCTTGATTTATTACCTGACATTTAAAACATTTATTTCCTGCATGATTGTTTTCTTCTCTCTGCTGAGGAATGACAATGAATATTAACTGTTTCTGTAAAGCAGGGGTCATGCACACAGTGTAATGAGAGAATGGATAATAGACTAAAATAATGGTCCAACACCTTTCTGGGCTAGTTGGCACATTTGTAATTATGAAAACATGTCATTGGTGCAATCACAGAATAGTTTCAGAGGTCCAGGGCTTCTGGATTCACACAGTACTGCTACATTAGGCACTCTTGATAATGGTGTTTGACCTCTGGATATATTTCCTAAGAAAGAACTAATATGGGTGCACAATTTTTGTTTTTGAAGAATATCTGTGAAGGAGCTCACAGGGCACTCAGAGGTGTTACATGAAGTGAAGTTCAATAGACTATTTGCAAGATCATATAATCTCATATAGTCATATAAATCCAAGAATTTGTCTCTCATCAGCTTGATGGGATGAAGATATTAGCAGACATAGAAGTTATGAAACATCAAAGGAAATAGTGGCCAGAGAGAATAAGAATAAACACGTTTGAGTTTGAGAATCAGAAAAAAAATATTTTGGTGAGGACAATACATGGAAAGGGAAAATGGAAACCAATAGGAGAAACAGATGGAAGTCATGTTATTAGCTATTAGTGGGGCAAACTAGAGACCTAGAAGCAAATGGTAGTATAACATTCTGACAATATTTAGAAGGGATGGATAAATCGAAGGGTGGTTTTTCAAGAACAAGAAAAAAATGTGTCTTAAATGCAATTGAATCAAAAGGGGAAAAATAAGAGATCGATTTTTGAGAGTCCAGAACTAATGGTCCATAAGGAGTATTTAACCCTAAAATAATTCTTTTAACACCATGTAAATGTTAGTCAGTATATAAAGACCTCCATTCTAAAAATAGAGCACATGTTTTTGGGACTACAGTATGTTCCATCAGTTTTGGACACACTTCATAAATGAATCAGCTGAAAAATTAAAAAAGTTGGAGGTAAGAGCTAAGAATATACGAATTAGACAAACAAGGCAGAACATGTCAATATGATCATGTATTCATTGAAAAAAAAAAGAAAAACACTCTTAAATTCCGTCGGTAGCATTTCTAAAACAGTGGAATCCTACAATAGCCTAAAATAGATCAGAATGTAATTCTAAATGTGAATGTTGAACACAAAATGAATGGTTCTGATGCATGTCTGAGGCTTTAGCTGTTGTTTGGAATGAGAGAGTAACAATAGCCCTGAACCAAACTGTCCTTGCATGGACCTGCTATGTCCTTATTATCCTGGAACCTGCACTGGTTTTCAGAGGAACTCCAGGAGATGAATTAGCATAAGAAACGCCCATAATCCTGCTGAAGAAAAACAGTGAAACTGGTAAAGTGTGAGTGAGAACCTTTCTTAAGGATTACCTCATGGCAGTAAAAGCAGACAAACACAGTATTTTTTCTGTCTTTATTACATTTATGGGGAACTAGTTGGCAGCCATGTGTAAAGGAATTTTGTCCCTCCTGCTAAGGAAGGCCCAGAAGAACATTGCAGGGTATTGTGAGCATTATTCTAGGCATGTGTCAAATAAAGTGTCTTGGATTTAATTGGAGTTGGACTCTGTGCAGGTCAGTGGTGTTGTTGGATGAATTTGTTAGTTCTGATTATCTGGAGAAAGTCTTTGGAACTGTGAGCTCAGGGTTCTGCCACCCAATGTTCACTAGGGTACTAGTAGGTTCTTTAAGGCAGGGGTACCCAACCCCCGGTTCACAGACTGGTCCTGATCCATGGTTCATTGGGAACCGGGTCACGCAAGCGGCGGATGAGCGCATGAAGCTCCATTTGTAAAAGCGGTGGGAGCACAATGTGAAATCATCCCCTTCCTCCTGCTGCCGTTGCTCCTGGTCCGTGGAGCCAGAAAGATTGGGGACCGTTGCTTGAAGGAATCAAGACAACTACTTAAACAAAATTGTAGCTGAAACAAGTCCAGATGTTTTGTGAAGTAATATAAATGACAAAAGAAGGCATACCTAATGTCCATTCTAAAGCAGACAGGAACTATAAAGCCGACATTTCACAGGACCAGGTTATATGTTGGATTGTTTGTCTCCATTTATTTTTACCCACCAGATCTAACAGGGTGAACATATTCCAGTTTCTTCTATGAATGTGGGATGTAAGAGATGTGCTTTCTCTGTCATGGAGCCTGCTGAGTTCCATGACATCTGGATAGCCATGACCAGAAGATTTCAAAGTCTTGGCTTTTCCCTGAAGCATTGGGGCCAGATGCTTAGGCAAAGCTAGTTGGTTTGGCTGTGCTTTGCTTGCCTACTATTTGATTTGCAACAGGAAGGATTTTTTTTTAAACTTTAGGCCTATTGCATTTGATTTTTATTACAGTTGCTTTTAATCATTTTGGGCTGCTGTTGCTCTTGGCTTTTAACCTATTGTTAGCTGCCCAGAGTTGCATTTGCGAGATTGACAACCATGTAAATCATTAAAATAAAGAGCCCTACATAAATGTAATAAAACTATAATATTTGGTCACATGTTTTTCTAATTTAGTAAAATATGACTCTGGTCCTTGCTCAGTTCCAAATTATGAGTCGAAAGGGTTATAAGTCTACTATTAAAGCAACTTGGAACTTGTTTTCTTCCTTGTTTACTGTAGTTACTACTCTGTCTTGATTGTCATCTAAAAAGATATTTCTCTAGTTGGGTTTTTGGTTAACAAATATTTACATGAACTTAATACAATGTTATGAGCAGATATCTGCATTTTTAAAATGTACATGACAACTAATTACAGACAATTGAGTATTTGGCATTTGAGTAATACATCACATTACAGAACATTAACTTTCCTATATTATATTCAGGCTGATTCAAAAGTAGTTCAGAGGTGGTTGGATTCTGTGAAAGATTTCCTAATGAAAGACCAAATCAAGCAAACAGAACCTGAAGGTCTTCAGAGACAGCTTGATCAATGCATGGTAAGATTCATCAATTTATTATATACTATTGCATATGCACATTTTGTTTATTCCTTTGCTGTGCCTAAACATTGTGAAGAAGAGTGCATGAAGCTTATCAAGGAACTATTATTGCTACATTTTCAATTTGTGAATGCAGAGTAATAATGTAAATGCAAGATGGAAGAAGGAAGTCTCTTTTTATGTAATGTCATAAATGGAATCCATTAAGCTATCTGTAGCATAATTCGGATTGGCTATTCAAAGGATCTTGGTGCTAATTCACTGATGCTGCCCATAAACATCTTAATTGTTATGAATGCAGACCTTTTTTTAAAAGAATTTTGTATTTTTATGCTCACTCTCTTTGGCACATCTAGTTACCATCACTTTTCTTTTGTTCTTAGAGGGAAATTTCCCTAAGGAAATCCTCTCCTTCTTTAATTAAAAGCAATTTATTAGCGCTATTAGCTCTTTTTGGTCCTAGTCTGCACTTGTAAGGTAACAGTAATGAGGTAGTGGCTTGACAGATCTGGGCTTGCTTAATTTCAGTTGTACCAGCCTTTGAACCCATGGGGGCTTGGATCATGTTTTTTTTTATAAGCCCAAAGCAGATATGGTTGGAGAATGTGCTGAAAAAAATGTCCCACTTTGGATTAATTATGCAATTTTACTAATGTTTCAGAAGCAAAACTTTTTAGCAGGGCACCACTAGGCATAATGGCAGGTTGTCCACATTATAGATATAAACCCTATATGTGATGGCATATTTTTGGGGGGCAGTAAATAGGGTTCTTCTGGTTTCCAGATGCATGGTTTTAGTTTGTGAGTCTCCAGTTATAGGGGCTCACAGAAAGAGAAACATGAATAGTGAATAGCGGCATCCATTCTCACCCATACTTTCTTTTATCTGCTGAAGTCTTCCATCATTTCCAAAACAGAACTGAATCGGTGCAGTTCTTGTCTTCATCTTGTATGTCATAAAATTATTTCTTTTTAAATTTGTCAGTTAGGCCGTCACATATCTGGAACCCAAAGTTGAAAATCTGTAGCATACTCTCATATCTAATGTTTACTCTTATCAAAGATAGGAGTTTTATGGTCAGCTGAAGCTTGTATCATGGGATCCTTGGAACCAGCTTTCAGCCAGCTCACAATCATAGCATAATTGGTATCAGTGTTAGTGTGAATTAGATGTATTCATTTTGTAGCTATGTCAGTCACCAAGAATATCATGAATTTTATATGGCAGTGATGGCTAACCTTTTTCTTCTTGCATGCCAAAATGGTGCGTGCCGACACACAACCCCCTGTACTGTACTGTGCATGTGTGCACACACACACACATGCCCCCCCCCCCCAATTGGGTCATTTTTCACCCTGCAGAGGGTTCAGGAGGCTTCCCTGAAGCCTCCGGAGAGTGAAAAACGGCCCAACGGGACTTCCAGTTTGCCCATTGGGCCATTTTTCACCCTCCAGAGGCTTCAGGGAAGGTGGTTTGCCCATTGGGAATCCTCCTGAAGCCTCCGAAGGGCGAAAAACAGCCCTACGGACAAACCGGAAGTCTGTCCCCGAACTTCCAGTTTGCCCATAGGGCTGTTTTTCACCCTCCCAAGGCTTCCCTGAAAAGTCCTGAAGCCTCCAGAGGGTGAAAAACAGCTGAAAATCAAGGCCGAAAATCAGCTGGCGAGCATGCGTAAGCATACTGGAGCTGACAGGGCAATGCCTTGCACGCCCTCAGAAATGGCTCTACGTGCCACCTGTGGCACGCGTGCCATCGGTTCGCCATCACTGTTATATGGGTTTGATCAGTATTGAATTTTTCTGGTCACAGAGATAAGATATATATAAATCCATTGCTTATTTTACGTACTTTCTTCTGTTACTATTATTATTCAGTTTTGGTTTTAAGTGATAG
>JANHFT010002960.1:128105-140789 GCA_032467955.1 Pseudoxenodon macrops | reverse complement strand
TTCAAAAAAACCTCAGGAAGTTCAGTTGCCTCTTGAAAAAAGCACCTTTGGGATAACCATGACCTGGATGACTGAGACTCTCCATTGTCATCGCTTCTTGTGTGCATATGAAATACAATGTTAATTCATATCAGTATTTTAATTATTAGTTCAGATTACATTGTTAGTACAGTGATTGCAATTTGGTTTGGCCCTTATTTGCTTCCTCTGGGCAGAGAGCAAAGGAAGATGTGCTGCAGAAAGAAGTGAGGGTGAAAATCCTGAAAGACAGCATCAAAATGCTAGCTGCTAAACTGCCATCTGGTGGTCAGGACCTAACAACGGAGCTCAACCTTGTATTGGAGAATTACCAGCTACTGTGCAACAGGATCAGAGGGAAATGCCGCACTTTGGAGGTATGATCCATAACTAATTTTTCCTGCCCTTAACACCCATGGGAGGGTTTAAGACATACGTTTATACTCCCAGAGTTAAAACGAAATCATGCCAATGGTATGTTTTTGCTCTATATTTAAAAGTTGGGTATGGGGGCATTGTTAAACCAGCAACTTATTTAATGAACAAACTCAAAACTCTTTTATTATATACTTAGTTCTAGATATTTTAAAGCTTCCTGGAAAGCCAGTTGACATAGTGCTTAAGGTTCCAGGCTAGAAACCAGGAGACTGTCAGTTTTAGTCCTGCCTTAGGCACAGTGCCAGCTGGGTGACCTTGAGCCAATCACTCACTCTCAGTCGTAGGAAGAAGTCAAGTGCAAACAACTTGTGAACTTTTGCCAAGAAAACTGAATGTACTTTCCAGGACTCAACACTGACTTTAAGCCTCACACATATGTTAACACTGCTTTTTAAGTAGTAAAGGATTGTAGTTGCTGCCCATTAGTTAGAAGCCATTTCTTATGCAAGTAAATAAAGTTCAAATAGTGGTTCCAAAATTAGTGGGGCTGCACTCTTTTTTGTTGATTTTAAAATGTTAATGAAAATCCAGGAATATATGGATGAGGAATATATAGCTAAAGGAATGCATATATTAAGACTCCATCAACATAGTGATTATTTCTGAATTATATATTGCCTACTAAGTATTTCAGGTATATTTAACTTCTACATGCATTCCTATAGTTCCTATAATACTTTTGATAGCAACGTGAAATAGCAACTGTGCAGTCAGGCCCCTTGTTTAATTCTTTGCAGCTGCAAATCAGGATAAAGTCAAGGTCTTAAGCTCAGTTTTCTATTTTAGTCATATTGGGCAAATATATTACTAGCTTTGGAACAAATTTTGGAATGTGATCCAAATCAATTTTGGGTCATGTTTAAGATGGCGAAATTGAAAATTCTATATTATTGATTCAGCTAAAGAAAGAAGTATATAATATGTATAAGCAGGATACATTTTTGCCTCTTCAGTTAGGAAACTATTACTGGCTATTGTCTCCAAATGTATTTTTTTCATGCAGAATCTAAGTTATCCATACTGTAATATACCATTCCATTGTTTTGATATTGTATATAGTGCAAACATCTGGAATTGGAATTGGAGTTTATGAGGTTGAGTGAATTGAAAGTATCTGTCTCATTGTTAGGCAATAACTTGTAAATTATCTAGAGTAGTTCTAGAAAGCATTGCTGTTGATGAACAATATACTCTGGAAAATCTACATAAAGCTTAAGAAATAAATGTATCACTTGACTGAGAGGAACCAGCCTCTGAAATAGAATGAGCCTTTTCTTCTTTCACATATTCTTTCTCTTCAGGAAGTATGGCTTTGTTGGATTGAACTGCTACACTATCTGGACTTAGAAGCAGCCTGGCTGAATACTTTGGAAGAGAAGATGAAAACAACTGAACACTTGCCAGAGAAAATAGATGCTGTCAGTGAAGCCCTTGAGGTACAAAGGATAGTCTGTAAAACTAGATTATGCAAATGAGTTTAGGTTTTTTTTAACTGTAGACTTTCCCCCCTTTAAATACACTGAAAATTCCTCATTTTGCATAATATTTAAGCAATTGTAGAAGTGGAACTCAGACCTGTTGAAAGGGTTTTTTTTTTGTTGCTTTTATTCAAGATGGGCAAGAGAAGGCAATGCCAAATCACTCCTGATTTAACAGGAAAATCATGCAAATAGAAAAAAAAGAGGGGAGATGCATAAAAATCTTATTTGAGCTAAAAGAAATAGGGGTGTCTTCAGTCTTTGATCTTTGATCAAAGATCAAAAAAAGGGCAAAATATCAGATGCAGCATCCCTATGTAGACTCCCCTCTTTTTTGAATGTGTGTTTTGTGCCTACCATCTTTTATTTTTCATTTTTTTACTCTCCCACTCCTAGTGGACACTTTTAGGTGTCTAAACATATTTTGAAACATTGGTATTTTTGGCTGCGGTGTTGTTAACAACAAATACGAACCAGAAACCTTTATTGATCTTCTATATAACACACGGTGATCTTGCAAATTATTCCAACTTTTGTTGTGCTAACTACTTTCCTTATTCTTTGAAATGCAACGGTGACGTACATGTTTTTTTTAAAATTAATGATACAGTAACTTTTGTCTTGAGACAAAAGTTTTCTAAGGACACTTTAAATCTTGGTGATTATATTGACCAATTGGAATTCTTTTAACTTGCTTTGACTGGTGCACTAATGCGTATAAAATAAACTCTTGGCTTCTATTATTCAGTAGTTCACTAGCGTTTAGAGTAGGCTGTAGCAATACGTATGTTATACATAGATCTCTCTTTGAAAGTGTTTCAGAAACTGTAGTTAGAATATATTAGCTAGGCAACTGTTTAGTATCCAGAGTTAACTGAAAAGATTCCTAGTATATTTCTGCAGTTACAGTTTTCTTAAATGTTTCATGTGCAGTAAATTTCAGGTTGGATTTGTTCTTCGACCCACCATATCTATTATGATCCACTCAGGCAGACATATGGGACTGGGAATGGCAACGTTTAGATGACTGCTAGATGGCAGCAAAGAGATACTGTATATAAACTTCTTTGTGCTGCCATATAATGGTCCCTTAGATTTTTGCAGCCTAATGTTGGTAACCCTAACCAGAAGAGATCCTATGTCTGCTTTCATCGTACCTGGAGATTTCACAAACAGCACCTCCTTCTGCTGTGGAATGCATTTCCATTGGTGATGCGTCTTTTCTTTCTTTTTTATTGCCTGAAGAAATTTTTAAAAAGCTTAATTTCCCCCCCATCTGCTTTCAAGTGTGTTTACATTGCACTGATTCTGCTGTCATCTGCTGATTTTATTTCCTCTTGCTCTTTTTGTTTTCATAGAGTTCTTGAGTTGTTTTTATGGGTTCCACTGTTTTGATGTATTTGTCCCATAATTTCCATAACTATTTTAGGGTGGTAAGATGCCATATGTTTCATTGTTCTCTTAATGGCAACGTGTGTCCTCAGTCACTGTATGTAAATGTATGCTTTTTCCGCATGATATTTTTTCCAATTTTAAAATGTCAGAGCGCTGCGTTCAGTATGTTAGAAAACAAGTGCCTACATTTTGGTTTAATTATTTTTTCATTAGTCACTGGAATCCATTCTGCACCATCCAGCTGAAAATCGGACTCAAATTCGGGAGCTTGGCCAAACGTTGATAGATGGAGGCATCCTTGATGAAATCATCAGTGAAAAGTTGGAAGTTTTCAATGCCCGTTATGAGGAATTAAGTCATGTGGTATGATATGTAACTTTGATGGAATGAAACATTTGTTTTTATTGATGTCAGCATCCACAATGTACAGTTCTGAATGATGCTTAAAGCTGCTCTTCACTAGCTTATAGAAGTAAGGGCTGCCCTATTATTGTGGGCCTCCAGTGGCCAGTGGAGTTGGCAGCAGATTCGGAGAGTGAGGAGTTTGGGGAGGAATATGGGCCAGTCCTGGAATCTAGGGAAGGCTCTGATGAGTGCTCTGTGTTGGAGGCAGAGAAGGGCCAGGACCGTATGACAGTTATCAGCTGCCTTTGTAGTCAGACATCAGTAAGGCAGATAAACAGCTGGAGCCTGTTCCCAGTGTGCGCATGTGCAGAGTTGCCAGACAAAGGGAACAGCTAAGGAACAAGGGTCGACCTGGGAGTAGGCCACAGCTGGACGATGAATGGCCCTTCCCATATGGAATAAAAAAGGAGTGAAAGGGGAGTGGTGTTTTCATGAGGAAATTAGTTCATTCCTGCGTTCTTGCCAAGTATTGCGGCATCTGAGAGATATTGGCCTGGCCACTCTCCAAGCCTGATAAAGGTCGGTAATTGTGAACTATCTTGAAAGACAGTGGGAGAGGAAAGATTTTGCTGGAGAGGAATTCACTGTCAATTAAATAAAAGGGATTTATTGGGACGAGGACTCGGCTTCGTGCTGCTGGGGAAGCCTAGATCAGAATACCTATATTAAGGTCAGAGGTGCATAATTATGGCAACACTACCTATATCTTGCACTATGGTCTGTCAGAATTTTGACAACCACAGTTGGTTGTCCAGTTGGTTGGTTGGTTCCAGTTTATGATATAGGCATAACCTACACCATAAACTGGAAGGCTGAGTGAATTCTTGATTGAAAGTGTACAGATCCAGATTCAGCTTAGTAGATCCTATATTTTTGTATAGGCAAGAAGCAGAATTATGATGCCAAGTCATGGGATTATATTCCTCAAACAAACAAAAAGGAAAAAAAAACAATTTGGAAATGCAAATTTAAATCATGATTTAAATTTAAATCATGAGGTAAATGATCTCTACCAACAAAGAGCCATCCCACAAAAATGTGTAAAATGAGTGAACATGTGATTTTATATTTTAAAAATATAAAAGTGTTGAAGTATAATGAGCAGATTTATACGATTCAGATTACAGAATATGGAGTAAAGCAATAGTAGTTTTAAAAGTTTACGTGCTGCCTTGGAATGAGAACTCCTTTTTGGCCCTGAAAAATACAGGACAGAGGATCTTGCAAGGGACAAAAAGCTGAATTGATAGTTGTTTTGAAACCGTTGTTATCTATATGGATTGTTGGATCCCATCATGATCCTCTGAAAACTTCCATAAGTTTTGATAACAAAAGTGAATGCTGAAGTCAGTGTTTCTGACTTAGGTTGCCATGCTAAGAATCTCTGAATTGTGTGCCTTTCAGAAGATATCTCTTGACCATAACAAAGTAATATTTCACTGCACTGTTGACAATCAGAAAATAACAGCATAGTGTAAGCAGGTCTGATTTACTATTTTTGTATTTATATTTAGGTTTATATACAGCTTCTAAAGTTTTCACGCAACATATTTCTTTATCTCTCCTTAGGCAGTCAGTAAACAGATTTCTTTGGAGCAACAACTTCAGATGATGCGAGAAACTGAGCACATGTTGCAGGTTCTTCAGGAAAGCTTGAAGGATTTGGATAGGCAGCTAACATCCTATTTGACCAATAGAATAGATGCTTTCCAAATGCCTCAAGAGGCACAGGTATTTTCTTTCTTTCTTTCTTTCTTTCTTTCTTTCTTTCTTTCTTTCTTTCTTTCTTTCTCTTTCTTTCTTTCTTTCTTTCTTTCTCTCTCTCTCCTTCCTTCCTTCCTTCCTTCCTTCCTTTTTTCTCTTTGTAAAAATCACTTTGTAACATGGTTTTTGAGTTTTATAGGATAATTAAGGGAATACATGCTCTATGAAGAGATGTTGATGGTATCTTGCACTAGAAAACCTTCAGTAATCTCTTGATTGTGAAATAAGCAGTCTATTCCTGAAATCAGCATTGAGTAAAGTCGGTGTTATAGTCTTTATAATACATTTTCAGTAGTATAATTTATTGGGTAGCCAGATTGATATTTGCTATGTCCTCTTTTCCCCGTTTTTTTATAATGAATGGCAGAAAATCCAAGCTGAGATTGTTGCTCATGAGTCTACCTTGGAAGAGCTTAGAAAGAATGTCTATTCTTTAATGCCACCTTCACCAGAGTGCCGATCCCCTCGTGGTGGGACTCATTTGGATGTCTTGCAGGTAAACATTTCAAAAGGAAATAAAAAGGCATTTTCATATTTTTCGTAATCATTGGGATAAGGCATAATTAAAAAGAAAAGCATAGATTATATGCATTTTTTTTAATTGACTTGGTGATTAATTGATATAGTAGTATTTTGCATTCGTCTTTAGAGTATGTTTCTTTATTTGGTAAAATTATAGAAAGAAAAGGTCCATCTTACTGCTGAGAGATTTATAATGCTTTGAATAATTTCCAGTCTTATACTAGGCAGTTTTTGGGTGAACTACTATAATTAATTGTATGTCGTATATGTCATAGATCATAAACATATTCAGGTGGCAGATATATGTTTTCTGAAATTTTAAATTATATTTTTAAATTTTTTGGAATTGGTGGTATTATCTAGGGGCATAACAGGTACCACATTGCTCACCAACCATGCACCTGGTGTAATCCTGCATCATTCATTAAATTGCATGATGATAACTGAAAGTCTCCATCATTGCTTTCATCTTGATAATGATATTATAATAAAACAATAACACATTGTTATATAAGTAGTCTTTGTTTCCACTCAGTGTGAGAAATGGCCAGAAGAAAACAAGGTTAGGAGAGAATTTGACTTTGTTTCAATGACAAGATTTAATACATTGAGAAGTAATGTTGCCAGAGTTGTTGTGTTGCTTTCAAATGCAGTCTTGTCAATAGAAACACTGATCATTTTACATACTATACAGTTTAATTTATTTGTCACTTCTGTTCTTTTTCAGTTTCATTTTCTCCAGCCTTTTCCCTTTTTAGATTTCCATAGGCATATATTTGTAAAAGCAGGATAATACTTTTACATACTGTGTTTCCCTGAAAATGAGACAGGGTCTTATTTTCTTTTGACGTGAGAAATAAGCGCTTGGCCTTATTTTCGGGGAGGTCTTATTATTTTTGAGGTGCAGGAGGAGACGAGCGTAGTCACTTCATGGCTGCTGCTGTGTTTTGGGGAGAGCTTATTTTTGGGGATTGCTTACTTTAGTGCATGTGCTCAAAAGCCTGATTGGGCTTATTATCCAGGGATGTCTTATTTTCAGGGAAACAGGGTACTTCTGAAAGTTCCTATTTGTGATATATGCTATAATACACTTTTCTTAGATCCTTGGGCAATTGTTGCACAATTGTTACAATATATCTGTTGAACAGAATGGACGTTAGCATTGCTAATAGGTAGAGAAAATGTTTGAAGAGTAGATAATACTAATATGGCATTTGACTGACTAACCTGAAGCACTCCTTATTGACTACAGAAAATTAAATAGAGGTGCCAAATAAATCCCCTAAAGAGAAGGAAAGGGAACGCAGTTGTTTCAAAACAGAGATTATGAAGAGTGGAGTCTAGACAGAGGCATTTATATTTTCACAATAGGGTGAACAGTTTGGTTTTGTGAGAAATATTCAGTGGAGCATAGCAAATAGAAACCAGGATAAAAGGTTGAGTTAGGAGTTGATGAAGAATTAAGTGGCAAACTTGATAGCATTGATTTTGAAAGTTAGAAGAAGAAAAAAAGGCAGTACTAATTAGAGATGAGGAATCCATTCAAGCAAGAAGATTTTTGATATTCTGGGAAGTATTATAAATTCAGGACATGAGATGGTGTTTAAATCGCATTTTGTGAATTCTCTGATTAGGTAGCTAGAGGGAGAACTGATTAGTTCATGGTGTTCCATGCCTGTTTTTATGCTTTGGGGCTGACAGAAGTGAAGAAAATTTGGAAAGAGAGTATGCACTGTACCTTTGAAAGTCCCCAAACATAGTCCTAGACAAAATTGCTTGATGGGGTTTTTTTATCTTGTTTTTGAGCAGTTGACTTTGTAATGTTTAAGTGGAAAAGAGAAGGTCTCAGATTTAAAGATAAATTATTTTGTAAGTTAGAGAAGAGGGAAATATGGTTACAAGGAGAGGAAACTCACAATGATATAAAAAAAGAAAGAAATGCTGAACTAGAAGAGTAAGATATAAATTATAAATAAGAACAGTTAGTAGAAAGATTTTTCATTCTAAGTGTGCGAATGTGTCAATTTTTTTGCTTTCTTACATAAACAGAGAAAGCTCCGGGAGGTTTCCACGAAGTATCAGCTGTTCCAGAAACCAGCAAATTTTGAGCAGCGTATGTTGGATTGTAAACGGGTTCTGGATAGTGTAAAAGCTGAACTCCATATCTTGGATGTGAAGGATATTGATCCGGATATCATTCAGTTTCACTTTGATAAGTGCATGGTAATGTAATGCTATGACTAAATTTTTCTAATTTCTCTGTATGAAAAACTTTGTTTGCTTCTTTACCTCCGTGGCAGTGAACTTTCCAGTAGCCCGACAGTTGGCATTCACAGCAGTGATAGAAAACATGAATGAAAGAAAGAGATTTTGTGCCTTGAGTTAAAAGAATTCAAAGCATGGTTTTCACTCATATTATCAGAGTAGTATATATTCTAAAGCATGATTTTATCTTCCAATTTAATAGCACCTGGAGACACATTTGATATAGAGTCTCATCAATATAAAAGACTAACACACTCATTGTCCATTTAGCCAAGATTTTAGGCATGATTTGTTTCAGACCTATCTGGAAACAGAATAACAGAATAACAGAGTTGAAAGGGAACTTGGAAGCATTCTTGTCCAACCCCCTGCACAAGCAGGAGACCTTATACAATTTCAGACAAATGGCTGTCCAGTCTTTATTTAAAAGGCTCTAATGATGGAGCACTCACAACTTCTGAAGGCAAGGTGTTCCACTGGTTTATTGGTTTCACTGTCAAGAACTTTCTCCTTAGTTCTAGGTTGCTTCTCTCCTTGTTGGGTTTCCATCAATTGCTTCTTGTCTTGCCTTCTTGTGCTTTGGAAAATAGGTTGACCTCTTCTTTGTGGCATTTCCTCAAATACACTATTGGAATACTGATATCATGTTGCTCCTAGTCCTTTTTTTCACTAGACGAGGTATATCCAATTTCTGCAACTGTTGTTCATACGTTTTGGCCTCCAGCTCCCTAATCATCTTT
This sequence comes from Pseudoxenodon macrops, assembly GCA_032467955.1. Classification (NCBI taxonomy): domain Eukaryota; kingdom Metazoa; phylum Chordata; class Lepidosauria; order Squamata; family Pseudoxenodontidae; genus Pseudoxenodon; species Pseudoxenodon macrops. The sequence continues at coordinate 131,764 of JANHFT010002960.1, read as the reverse complement.
GTTGTTCTTCTTTTCATTCTTTCCAAAGTCTTAACATCTTGTTTATATTGTGGTGACCAAAATTGGATGCAGTGTTCCAAGTGTGGTCTTATCAAAGCCTTTTAGTGCAGTACTACCACTTCACATGATCTTAATTCTATCCCTCTGTTAATGCAATCTAGGATTGCATTGGGTTTTTTGGCAGCTGTAGCACATTACCAGCTCATATTTAAGTGATTGTCCACTAGGACTCCAAGATCCCTATCACAGTTACTGTTATTGAGCCACATTTCACCTGATCTGCACTTGTATGTTTGTTTTTTCTTGTCTAAATGTAAAACCTTACTTTTTTCTCCATTATCCCAAAGGTGCTTTTTTCAAGAGGCAACTGGACTTTCTGGTTTTTATTTGAAGATATTTCGCTTCTCATCCAAGAAGCTTCTTCAACTCTGACTGGATGGTGGGGAATGGAAGGAGAATGGAAGGCAAATCCTTCCACCAGAAAGTCCAGTTCCTCTTGAAAAAAGCACCTTTGGGACAACCATGACCTGGATAACTGAGAATCTCCATAGACATTTTCTCTCTATTGAATTTCATTTTGTTAGATAGGTCCCAGTGTTCAAGTCTAGATTTTGATCCTATCTTCTAGGCTGTTGACTATTCCTGCCAACTTGGTGTCATCTGCAGCTTTGATGAGTTCCTCTTCTATTCCCTTATCTAAAACATCTGTACTGCAAATATGAAATCTCCCATTAAAGTGTGATCGGTCTAAGTCAGAAAAAAATTAGCAAAGTCTTAGCAATGTGAACAAAGCAGTGTATTTATTTTTAAATGTGTAGATATTTCATTGGGCTATATTCAGACATGATTACCAGTGTTATTTTCCCTCTTTCCTCTTCTCTTTTGCTCTAAGCTGCCATACAATCTCCCATTCATTCTTCATGGTAACTTCTATCTGCTATGATGTTGGGGGCATTTTTGTGATTTAATTTCTAAACAGAAACCATTGCTCAAAATGGGCTACTGACTAATTTGAATCTAATTATAGTTAATATTTGTCTTCAGCTGTGGCAAACTGGGCACCACGGAGTGTAGATTTGGTGTGCATAAAGATGAAAATGGGGTTCCATTCTGATGGTTATTAAAAAGTAAAATTAAACCAGGAAGTTGAAATATTATATTTTAATATAATATAATGTAATAAAACTGTCCTGATTCTAGAAACTCTATAAGACTCTGAGTGAAGTAAAACTCGAAGTAGAGACAGTGATCAAAACTGGAAGGCAGATTGTACAGAAACAACAGACAGACAACCCCAAAAGCATGGATGAACAACTGACAGCACTGAAATTCCTTTATAATGATTTGGGAGCGCAGGTTAGTCTTTCATATGTACAGTTTTGTTTCACTGTGTAAAATCCACATGAGGTGAATTTCAAGCATTTAATTAAATATTATGTGAACCCTACTGGCATTGGATGATTCACAAATTAAATCTGTAATGAAAATCTATAATGTTTTAAATCGGAGATGAAAATATGCAAATGTACACATCAATATTATTATCCAGTAGTTGTGGTTGATGAGAAATATAGGCCAGACTGACCTAGGGTAACTCTGCTCCATTTTGAGATTTGATAAAAAGAAAAAAAGGGTCATACACATATTTTTGGAAAATAAAATAAATGATCTAAGAGATGGTTTCTTGACAGATCATCTTTTCCTTCATGAGTCCATTTATCTTGTAAAATTGTCATTCGATGCCTTTTCCTTATCCATTTTCCTTCATAGATGTAGTTGACTGATGAGGACAAATTCTTTTTAGAGGCAAGTAACCACAGCCAAAATAGAGGTTGTGGAATAATACTAAATTTAAAGGAGCTTTGAGTGCAATTCCAAAAATCTGGAACACCACTTGAAAACTGTTAGTATTGACAAAATTACTATCAGTCATCTTCATACATCCTATGAAGATATCATTAACACCATTAAACAGCAACATTCTTGGAAAGAACGCAGTAAGTGAATTAAAATGCCAAATCCAATCAAAACACCTGGCTAACTATTCAAAATGGTCTCTTCACTGGAGTCTTAAGACAAAGAACTTCTGTATTTAAAATGCTTTATTTGGTAAACCTGTGCTAGCTGTGGAAGCAGTATGCTCTGTCCCATATTTGGGTAGGCCAGGTCACCCTGATAGACTGCTGTATTTCTTATCTTCTCTTGCAATTACTCCCATTATCTTCTGCTGCAATAATTTCCTTGGATTTCTTTTTCTGTGGTCTATGAGTTGTTTTCAAAATTTCAAGTATGGCCATCAGTCCCAAAATGTTTAATGTCACTGCTATAATATATATTGAAACCATTTACAATATATGGCAACAATGTCATTAACTTGCTCTTCTTGTATTTTAAACCTCAATTTATGGCCAGTTATGGCCAAACATTTGAAGTTACAAAGGATTCTCCCAAAGGTAATTGTGACCCAGATTTGAAGTTTCCTGTGTCCCCAATTGGTTACATAATCTCATTTTAGTATTTGGAAAGTGGCCCACAGTTATAGCTGTTTATAGCATCCCGTCATGTGACCCTGATTTACAATATTATTTCCCGGAAACTTGTGCTTACTTCCAGTATCCAGCAAAAAGTTTCCATTGTGGCACTGGATTCATTTAAACAAATGCAGTGTGTACTTAAGAAGTGTGGCATTCACTTTACAACTTCATGTTTACTTAATGATTGCGTTAAAAATGATTGTTGAATTGAGCAGGGTTGTTTGATGACATACTTAAAACTGCCATGATTTACAACTGTAATTCTACCCTCAATTATGATCATAAGTGGAGAACTGCTGCAGAGGTGGGTTCCTAATGGTCCGGTCCAGTTCTACCGAACCATTAGTAACTTGGCAGCCCAGTTTGCTAGAACCATTAGTGACTCGGACCTGCCATGCCTCCAAGCTGGTTCTTTCAGCGGCGCTATAGGCACCGCCATCTTGGATTTTTTAAAGCTCTGTGCGTGTGTGCACAGTGCGCAAAGTGCACGTGCAGCCACAGCACACCCCTGAGCAAACTAGCATTAAGAAGTTTTAGAACCCACCTCTGAACTGCTTGTATTTATAATAGGTTATTTGTCTTTAGAACTTGAAACTGCTTAAAAGTTGCAGGAGTCAGGCAAAAAGGCCTTTTAGAGAATTTATGTATGCATGTATTTATGCATGTATGTATGTACATACGTACATAGGTATGTATGAAAACATATATAAATGTCTTTGTTATGCCAAACCAAGAATTTTATTAATCTGATCTGTTCTGATTAGAAAAAAAATGGTGAATTCATTATTACTAGGCCTGACATTGGATCACTTTGTAAAGAATGCTGTGTTATCCTAACAAGAGTAACAGGGAACCTAAGTAATCAAAGTACTGTTTACCATTAATTAAAGCACAAGTTGAAGTGTGGGAATACCTCTGATACCATTCAGCCCAAACTAAAATTGTTCCTTCAGGATTCTTGATGAAGTCATTGTTGGAATACACTTGGGAAATTGTTCTCTCAGATGTTACCTATATACCATTCTACATATTAATCATGCCACTTCTCATCTATTATTTTTCACAGTATGAATACTGAGTTCTATATTGTACCAAATTTTTATTTCTGATCCACTGTAAACTGCT